>CAUYPK010053281.1:0-27992 GCA_963574355.1 Loris lydekkerianus | reverse complement strand
ACATCCACTCCAACATCTCTGGTTTTGGGATTTTGTGAAGTGGGCTAATCTTACTGGAGTTAGATGATATCTCAAAGTAGTTTTGATTTGCATTTCTTTGATGATTAAGGATGATGAGCATTTTTTCATGTGTCTGTAGGTCATGCTCCTGTTTTCTTCAGAGAAATTTCTCTTCAAGGCCCTTGCCCACTCTGAGATGAGATCCTTGTTCTTTTCTTGCTAACACGTTTGAGTTTTCTGTGGATTCAGGTTATTAAACCTTTGTCAGAGACACAGCCTGCAAATATCTTCTCCCATTCTGAAGGCTGTCTGCTTGCTTTACTTACTGTATTCTTAGCTGTGCAGAAGCTTTTTAGTTTGATCAGATCTCAGAAGTGTATTTTTGATGTTGCTTCAATTACCCGGGGAGTCCTCATAAAATATTCACCCAGGCTGATTTAGTCCAGAGTTTTCCCTGCACTTTCTTCTAGTATTTTTATAGTTTCATGTCTTAAGTTTAAATCTTTAATCCATTGAGAGTCTATCTTGGTTAATGGTGAGAGGTGTGGGTCCAGTTTCAGTCTTGTATAGGTCGTCAGCCAGTTCACCCAGCAAAATAAATAGGGAATCTTTTCCCCACTGAATGTTTTGATTGGCTTGTCAAAGATCAAATAACGGTAACTAGCTGAGTTCATCTCTTGGTTCTCTATTCTGTTCCATACATCTACCTCTCTGTTTTTGTGCCAGTACCATGCTGTTTTGATCACTATCGATTTATAGTATAGTCTGAGGTCTGGTGGTGTAATTCGTCCTTTGTTTTTATTTCTGAATAATGTCTTGGCTATTCAAGGATTTTTCTGATTCCATATAAAACGAAGTATTATTTTTTCAAGATCTTTAAAGTATGACAATGGAGCTTTAATAGGGATTGCATTAAAATTGTATATTGCTTTGGGTAGTATGGACATTTTAACAATGTTGATTCTTCCCAGCCATGAGCATGTTAACATTTTCAGCTATTTCTTTTCTTAGAGTTTCATAGTTCTCTTTATAGAGAACTTTCACATTCGACATTTTGTAAAAGGTTGAGTAATATAGGTACTAGTTCCTCTTTAAAGATGTGGTAGAATTCTGATGTGAAGCCATTTGGTCCTGGGCTTTTCTTTTTAGGGAGATTTTGTATGATGCTATTTCAGAACTTGATATAGGCCTGTTCAACATTTCCACTTGTTTTTGGCTAAGTCTTTGAAGGTGGTATGCTTCCAAGTATCAGTCAATTTCCTTCAGATTTTCATATATCTGAGAATAAAGTTTTTTGTAATATTTATTAAGGATTTTTTGAATTCTGAAGAGTCTGTTGTTATTTCATCATTACTATTTCTGATTGATGAAATTAGGGATTTTACTCTTTTTTCCTGGTTAGGTAAGCCAAAGGTTTATCTATTTTATTGACCTTTTCAAAAAACCAACTTTTTGATTTATTGATCTGTTGTATAATTCTTTTCAATTTCATTTAATTCTGCTCGAATTTTGGTTATTTCTTTTCTTCTGCTGGGTTTGGGATTGGAATGTTTTTCCTTTTCCAGTTGCTTGAGATATCCCATTAAGTTAACTTCCTCTCTTTCCATTCTCTTGAGAAAGACTTTCAGTGCTATAAATTTCCCCCTGAGGACTGCCTTTGCAGTATCCCAGAGGTTCTGACAATTCATGTCTTCATTATCGTTTTGTTCCAAAAATTTGGTAATTTCCTTCTTAATCTCATCTCCAACCCAGCTATCATTCAGCAAAAAGTTATTTAGCTTTCATGTTTTTGTATGAATATGCAAATTTGTTGTTATTGAGTTCAACTTTTATTCCATGATGGTCCAAGAACATTCGAGAAATAATTTCTATTCTTTTAAATTTTCTGAGGTTAGACTTGTGACCTAAGATGTGATCAATTTTGGAGTATGTTCCATGGGCTGATGAGAAGAATGTGTATTCCGTTTTGTTAGGATGAAATGTTCTGTAGATGTCTGTTAAATCCAAACGTTGAATGGTTAAGTTTAAATCTAAAATTTCTTTGCTTAGCTTCTTTTTAAAGGATCTATACAATACTGCCAAAGGAGTGTGAAAATCTCCAACTATTACGGAGCTAGAGGAAATCAAGTTGCTCATGTCTTTAGAGTCACTCTTATAAATTGAGGTGCATTCTGGTGGGGTACATAAATGTTAATAATTGAAATCTCATCATGTTGAGTGTTGCCCTTAATAAATATGAAGGGATCATCCTTATCTTTCCTTACTTTTGTTGGTTTAAAACCTATTGTATCTGTGAATAAAATTGCAATACCTGCTTTTTTCTGATTTCCATTTTCCTGAAATATAGATGACCATTCCTTCACCCTGAGTCTATATTTATCTTTTAAGGTAAGATGTGATTCTTGTATGTAACAGATACCTGGCCTGAGTTTTTGTATCCAGTCAGCCAACCTGTGCCTCTTTAGAGGACAATTGAAGCCATTTACATTAATTGATTATATTGATAAGCCTGGTAGAATTTTGGGTATTGAGTTTTTCAAAAGTTCAATGGACATTTTTAATCCTTTTGCCACTGTGGAAGTTGGAATTCGATCAAAAGTTTCTGAGTGAGTTTACTTTTGTGGTGAAGGATTGTGCTGGTCATTATGTAGGATAGGTCTGAGAATATCTTGGAGAGCTGGTTTAGTTATGGCAAATTTCTTCAACATGTGAATGTCATTAAAGTATTTAGTTTCTCCATCATAAATGAAACTCACTTTAGTTGGATACAGGATCCGGGGTTGAAAGTTATTTTGTTTTAGGAGATTAAAAGTCGATGACCACCCTGTTCTAGCTTGAAAGATTTCAGCAGAGAGATCTGTAGTCATTATAATATTCTTCCCCTTGTAGGTTATTGTTTTCTTATGTCTGGCTGCTTTCACAATTTTCTCCTTCATATTAACTTTAGTGAAGTTAATTATGATGTGTCTAGGGTTTGTCTTGTTTGGATTGAGTCTTGCTGGGTTCTGAAACTGTCTGCTATCTGAATTACAAAATCTCTTGTCATGTCTGGAAAATTCTCCTTCATAATCTCATGAAAAAGCTCCTCTGTGCTTTGCAAAGCAATTTCATTGCCTTCAGGAATTCCTATAAGGTGAATGTTAGTTTTCTTCAAATTATCCCAAAGCTCTCTGAGAGAATGATCCGTTTTTGCTCTCCATTTCTCTTCCTCTCTGAGTGCTTGGGAGCATTCAAAAGCTTTGTCTTCAATATCAGAAATCCTTTCTTCTGCTTGCTCCATTCTGTTACTGAAGAATTTTACTGTATTCATCTTCTCTCACTGTGTCAAAAATCTTTGGTGATTTTGTCTTTGAATTCATTGAATTCTTGAGACAACTTTTGAATTGCTCCTAGAATTTCTAATTCCAACTTTACCTCCATTCTATTAATCTTATTTGCAATCCAAACTCTGAATTTGATTTCTGACATCCCAGCCATTTGTCTATGAATGGGATCTTCAGTTGTGTCCACCATATTGTTCCTTGGGGGAGTTGATCTACTCCGGTTATTTATGTTACTAATGTTTTTCCACTGATTCTGCCCTATGATTATTTTCCACTGATTCTGCCCTATGATTATTTTACTGTTTGGCTAGATGAGCAGATAAGGTGAAGTTAGGTTGGGGGGCTCCTGGAGTAGTGATTAACTAGCCCTTTACCCAAGAGCTGTGACTGGTGTCTGTACCTTTCCTCTAGAGCTTTGCAAAGGACCCATTCAAGACCCATACCCAAATTTGCCTGAGACACTGGGGACTTACTTGGTGTGGTGGGGCTAAGTGGCTCTGTCTTATTTTCAGTTGGTCTCTGTCCTACCCTAGTTAATTAGTTACTCTGGGTTGATGTCTCAGCTGTGGAGAAATATCAGTGATTAAGTCACCCTGTCCCCCATGGGCAACAACTGGGAAAGGAAAATAAAACCTTCCCACAACCACACACCCACCACTTTGGATAGTCCTCAGGTGATTGGCCCAGTCCAAGACATCCAAATCAATTGTCCCAGTCAGCACCCAGTCTCAAGTGAGGGAGTTCAAAAGGTCCCTGTTAACTAGATAGCAGGGGTCTGCTGACAGCTCAAGTATGACCCATTCTGGTGCTCTGTGGAGTCAGAAAGACTCCCTACCCCCAGCAAATGAATTAGTCTGGGAAGGTTGATGCCTCCTTGCCCACCTTGCACCTCTATCACACCCAGTCACTGGTAACCCCGCAGGGCTATGACCCAGTTCCTTCCAATGAGCAGATGCTCCAGGGCGTTGAGCCTGCCTGAGTCACAGAGAGATCTTATGTCTCCTTGGCCAGGCCTCTGCACTCTGCCACCATTCAGCAGGGGAAGCTGAGGCCTAACAACCTCAGGTGGTTAAGGGAAGCTGGAGTGGTTCACTCAGTTCCAGCCCCACCCCCGATTGATGTTGCTGACACTTATATTTGTGCAGAATTTGTGATTCTCTCCTGGCTATATTCCCTGCAGAACAGGTGCTGTTTGAGTTCACAGAAACTTGTGACTCAGCCCTGGTCTGTGCCACTGCCCAGAGCTGGTGGTTTTTCTGTTTCCCCTGCTGTCTGTGTTGGGGTGCATGCAGTTAGAGCTTACACTCAGCTTTCGGTTTCCCACTTGCCTGTCTCAGCTATGATCCCCTGAGGGCCGGGTGTTTCTTAGACTCACTGAAGCAGTCCTCTGGCTGAGCCCTGCCCTGGGGGCATGCCGTCTCTGTGCAGGCCTCTTCAGTTCTCTGTCCCACCACAGTCCGCTCAGGCCAGTACTGCCTCAGGAATACCCTTTGCTCATGGGGCCTGTGTTACTGTCCCAGATCTATTCTGTCAGTATCTGCCACCAGAGAAGATGCCTGGCTTTTTCTGGTTTCCCAGAGAGACAGGGAGTGTCCTTTCAAAATATCCCCAGGGGTGTGAGCCCTATTGTTCCCACTGCTGGTGCTGCTGCTCTGTGCCTGGGGGCATCACCTCTCCCTTTCCCAGTTCCTTCAGTTCACCATTTTCTCCTTACCCCTGTGCTGCAGAGTCAGCACAGACCTGCAACAGCCCATGCTCTGTTCACACCTCTTGAGAAAATGCCCAAGAATCTGGACTCCATTGGAGACAGGCTTCCAGACCTCAGGGTGAGAGTGGAGTGGAGTGCTGGGAGTTCAAAATTGCAGGTAGAGAATATATACAGTTTTAAACAGTTAAAACTCCTGCCTGGCAGGAGAGTGCCATAACACCCTAGTAGGGGAAGGAGGTCCAGTTTTTAGAGGGTCTCTCCCATGGGATAAAATGGGAGAAGGTTTGAACTCTGCTTGCTTGTTTGTAGAAAGTATACTGTGAGCTGTTCTCATCGGGGGGGGGGGGGGCTCCTGTCTGCTTGGTGATGAATTTTTTACCTATTGTTTATATCCTTGGGGTTGCAGCTCACCTCAGCAGGGTTGATTTGTGTTCTTCAACCTTCTCTCTTGGCTCAGCTCCAAACCATCAGCTTACTTGCTAAACTGCTGTCCTTTAACTTTCCTTCTGGATGGGAGCCTATGTGGAAAGCTTGCTCCAGTCAGCCATCTTACCTCCACCCACATGTATGTTCTTCAAAGATTTGTCGAAGATTAGGTGGCTGTAAGATGTTAGTTTCATTTCCTGGTTTTCTATTCAATTCCAAATGTCCATGTCTCTATTTTTGTGCCAGTACCATGGTGTTTTGACCACTATGGCCTTTTAGTAGTCTAAAGTCTGGTATGCTAATGCCCCTGGCTTTGTTTTTATTACTAGGAACTGCCTTAGCTATATGGGTTTTTTTCTGGTTTCATACAGAACGAAGAATTATTTTTTCCAAGTCTTGAAAGTATGATGTTGGTATTTAATAGGGATGGTATTGACTCTGTAGATTGTTTTGGGAAGTATATTGGGGACATTTTAACAATGCTGATTCTTCCCAGCGTGACCATGGTATGTTCTTCCATTTGTTAATATCTTCATCCTCTGCTATTTATATTCTTAGGGTTTCATAATTTTATTTATAGAGGTCCTTCACCTCTTTTGTTAGGTATATTCCTAGGTATTTCAATTTTCTTTGAAGCTATGGTGAAGGGAGTTGTGTCCTTAATTAGCCTCTATCTTGGCTGTTATTGGCATATACAAAGGCTACTGACTCATGGACGTTGATTTTATATCCTGAGACATTACTGTATTTTTTGATGACTTCCAGGAGTCTTGTGGTTGAGTCTTTGGGGCTCTCAAAGTATAAGATCATATCATCAGCAAAGAAGGAATGTTTGACCTCCTCTGCTTCCATTTGGATGTCCTTTAGTTCCTTCTCTTGCCTAAATGTATTGTTAGAACTTAGAGCACTATTTTGAATAGTAGTGGTGATAGAGAACAACCTTGTTTGGTTCCATTTCTAAGTGTAAAAGCTTTCAGTTTTATTCCATTTGGTAAAATGTTAGCTGTGGGTTTGTCATAGCTGTCTTTGATTAGTTTAAGAAATGTGCCACCTATGCCTATACTCTTCAGTGTTCTAATTAGAAAAGGGTGTTGGATTTTATTGAATGCTTTTGCTGCATCTATTGAGAGGATCATATAATCTCTGTTTTTCTTCTGTTGATATGGTGAATAATGTTTACGGACTTGTGTATGTTAAACCAGCCTTGCATCCCTGGAATGAATTCCTTGATATGATGTATTCCTTGATCACAATGTATGACTTTTTTGATAAGCTATAATCTATTGGCTAGTATTTTGTTGAGAATTTTTGTATCTATGTTCATTAGTGAAATTGGTCTGAAGTTCTCCTTTTTAGTTGGGTCTTTTCCTGGTTTTGGTATCAGGGTGATGTTTGCTTCATAGAACATGTTGGGGGAAGATTCCTTCCTCCTCAATTTTTTGGAATAATTTCTGCTGTATAGGAATAAGCTCTTCTTTGAAGGTTTGATAGAATTCTGGTGTGAAGCCATCCAGACCAGGGCACTTCTTTGTTGTGAAGGTGTGCTTCCAAATATTGGTCCATTTTCCTTCACATTGTCAAATTTCTGGGCATAGAGTTTCCAGTAGTATTCAGAGATAATCTCTTGTATCTCTGTGGCATCTGTTATTTCCCCTGTATCACTTCTCATTGAGGTTACTAGAGATTTTACTTTTCTATTTCTAGTTGCCCAAATACCAACTCCTTGTTTCATTAGTTTTCAGGATGATCCTTTTGTTTTCAATTTCATTAATCACTTATTTAATTTTGGATATTTCTTTTCTTATGCTGGGTTTAGGCTTAGATTATTCTTTTTCCAATTCCATAAGATGGCTTGTGAGTTTATCGATGTGCTCTCTGTCTGTTTTTCGGATGTAGGCATCTAAAGCAATAAATTTTCCTTTCAGGATTGCTTTTGCTGCATCCTACAGGTTTTGGTAGCTTTGTCTTCATTGTTGTTATGCTCAGGGAAGTTATTGATTTCCTCTTTTATTTCTTCCTGCACCCAACTGTCATTCAGCATAAGGTTGTTTAATTTCCATGCCTTTGTGTGGGGTTGAACGTTTTGTTGGAGTTGAGTTCCATCTTTAATGCCTTGTGGTCTTAGAAGATACAAGGTAAAATTTCAAGTCTTTTGATTATGTTGAGGGGTTTTTTTGTGTCCTAGAATATTATTGATTCTACAGAATGTTCCAGGGGCTCTGGAGAAGAATGTATATTCTTTAATTTGGGGATGGAGTGTTCTATACATGTCTGTCAAGCACAGTTGGTGTAGGCTCTCATTTAAGTTCTTTATATCTTTGTTTAATTTCTGTTTAGAGGATCTGTCCAACTCTGTAAGAGTGTTAAAATCCCCTTTTATTGTGGTGTTATAGGAGATCATAGTGTTCAGACTAATTAAGGTCTGTTTCAAGAATCTGGGAGCATTTAAGTTGGGTGCATAAATATTTAGAATTGAAATGTGTTCTTGTTGTATTTTTCCCTTGACCAATATGAAGTGTCCACCTTGGTCTTTTTTTTTATTTAGATGCTTTAAATTCACTTGTATCTGAAAATAGGATTGCAACCCCTCTTTTCTTCTGAATTCCATTTGCCTGAAAAATTGTCTTCCAACCCTTAACTCTGAGTTTTAATTTGTCTTTTGAGGCTAGGTGTGTTTCCTGCAGACAGCAAATGTATGGCTCATGTTTCTAATCTAATCAGCCAGTCTATGCCTCTTTGGTGTAGAATTCAAGCCATTAACATTTATTGAGATAATTGATAAGTGTGGTAGCATTCTATTCATCTCATTTTGTGAAAGTTCATTGCTTAGTTTTATCTTTTGCATCATTTTGGAAGCTGTCCTTTAATTTTGGGGTGCTTACTTTGCTGTTGGTCCATTGTGATGGTCAGTGTGTAGAATAGGTTGAAGTATTTCCTATAGAGCTTGTCTTGTTGTGGTAAATTTCTCAATGTTTCCATATCAGTAAAAGATTTGATTTCTCTCAATTTTAAAGCAAAGCTTAGCTTAGCAGGATATAGAATGCTGGGCTGGAAATTGCTTTGTTTAAATAGATTAAAGGTAGATGACCATTGTCTTCTGGTTTGAAAAGTTCCATTAGAGAAGTCTGCAGTCACCCTAATGGATTTGACCCTGTAGGTCAATTGGCACTTACTCCTGGCAGCTTGCAAAGTCTTTTCTTTTGTCTTGACTTTGGACAGGTTCATCACAACGTGTCTTGGAGAAGCTCTATTTGCATTGAGGTGATCTGAGGTCTGATATCCCCCTGAAAGGAGTGTGTCAGAATCTTTGGTGATATTGGGGAAATTTTCATTTATAATATTGTCTAGTATGACTTCCATTCCTCTGGGGCATTCTTCTTCCCCTTCTGGGATACCTGTAACTTGTATGTTTGAATGCTTCATAAAGTCTCATAATTCTGTCAGTGAACATTCTGCTTTATCTCTGTTTTTTCTTCCTCTTTAACTGTCTGAGTTATCTCAAGAGCTTTGTCTTGAGATACCTACCTCTGAGATTCTTTCTTCTGCATGATCTAATCTGTTGTTGATGCTTTCTTTTAGTTTTCTAATTGACTGCTTCAATTCCTTCAGCTCGGCTATATTCTTTCTATATTTTTCATATCATTCATCTCTTATTTGATTCTGATTTTGGATTTCCTTTGTTTATTTTCCTCTTTCTCAGCAATTTCCTTCACTGTTTTTTGGTTATTTTCCACTTTCTCAGCAATTTCCTTCATTGTTTTCATCATCTATATTTTAAATTCCTCTTTTGTCAGTTCTACCATTTCTTTATAGGTGGAGTCCTCTGTAGTAGCTACCTCATGTTCCCTTGGGGGGGGGGTGTTGCTCTGTACTGGTTTTTCATGTTGCCAGTAGTTTGTGCTGCTTCTTCCTCATGAGTGTTTTCTTTGATCTGTTTCCTTTCACTTCCTCTTTCTATTTAAGTTACCATGCCTCTGACCTAAGGTTTTTATGAGTCCTTTTGATACAGGACCAAAAGGATGAGAAGATTGAAGAGCAAGAAGGGAAAAAAGATTTAAAAAAAAAAAAAAAAGAAAGAAAAAGGAAGGGGGTGAGTTAAGGAAATATTGAAAAGAAGAAGAGAGGAACCAAAAGAGGGAGACAGGAGTAATAAAGTTGTACAGTAAGGTACTTTGACCCACACCTTAAAAACCCCCAATCTCTTGGAGTGCTGGGTTGGGTGGTTCCCTTGAGGTCAGCAGCTCTTTGCCAGCCTGAGCAGACATGGTACTCCACCTCCACCAAAATAGAGAGGAAAGACAAAAATACTATAAATCAAACCAAACCAAACAAACAGAAAACCTTACAGGATAAAACTGGGGGAAAAAAAAAAATAACAGGGACAGAAACACTAGCAAAAATGAAGTTCTTTTATTAAAGAAGACAATACTGGAAAGTTATATTTAAACTAGAAAAATGAAGAAGAAAAAAAAAAGAAAAATCTAGGGGGAAATGTTGAAATACCAAAACAAAGCAGTATATATATCTTGCTGAATATTATCTGGGCAACAGGTGATCTTCTGGGGTATGAGATGCTAATCACAATGCTGATACAGCTATATGAGACAGAGAATGGAGGCCTCTGCTGACTTCTTTGCCCTCAAACCCTGCAGGGTTGAGAGCCTGAATCTCTCCCTAGCCTACCTAAAAGACTAAATTGTTAACCTTGGCAAATCAGAAGCTTTCCCAGGAAAGCACTTGTCACTGGGATCTCTCCTAAAGTGGCTGCCCACTTATCTGGTGCACCAAAACCAGCCTCACTCTATGCCTCTGAAGGCCATGGCTGCAAGGCAGCCCTCCTACTGCTAAACACTGAAAGCTCGGCTCTTCCCCGGTGTCTCAGTCCTGGCCTTTGGCACTGCTCACAGTCACTAGATCACTCGCCCAAGGTCTCCCAGCCTGAGCCTCACTCTGCGACCCTAAAGGTGGAGCCTGCAGGGCAGTTCTCCCACAATGGCTGTCTTCAGCCCACACATGAACAATGTTAGCTCTCTTCTGGCCCAGCGACTTAGTCCCATACACTGGACAATGCTTAAAGTCACCCACACTCTTGCCCAAGTTCTCCCAAGGTAATTGAACTGAGTGCCCAAGTTCAAAAGAACAACACAACCCATAGGGAAGGCCTTCCCTGTCTGCAATCTTGCTGCTGTTGTAGTTACAGCTGTGGCAGCCTCTGACCAAACACAACCACTTACCACTTCTTCACTGCTTTTGTCCTCCTCCTGGAGTCCAGAAGTACCTCACTGTCTTTCTGCATCCCCAAAGGGATATTTCTGGGCAGAGCCCACAAACCAGAGATGCCTGGTGTCTTCTCCGCAATCTCACCACACCTGCTTACAAAGAAGCTGTTACTTGGCTGCCATCTTGCTTCTTCCTTCCAGTTTATTCTATTCTTAATTTCCATTTTTACCTTCATCAAGAGCAAGGACTCCTGTATTTTTGTTCACAAGGAAGAGTTTGGCTATGCTCAGGCTGGAAAAGAGCTCCCAATTTCAAGAAACCCTCCCAGTTCAGCTCCTCAAATCCTTGAAATACAGAAGTGGCCTAAATACCATGCCAATCAATACCATTTCTTCTATCACTCTCATTCTCTCTTCCCATCCACATTCTCTCCTATTCTTTTCTTTCATTCCCTTTCCCTTTTTTCTTTTTCTTTTATTTTTCTCTTTTCTTCTTTTTTCTTTGTTGTCTTTTTTTTTTTTATGCTTGCACTTTACTCTTTTCTTTCTTATGACCTAAGCTTTGAGACAAAGTAATTTGAAGCAAAGGACAAAGTGAGAAGGAAAAAAGAGGACAAGGAGGTGAATAAGTAGAAAGAACACATGAGGAGGAACCAACAGAAAAACTGGGGTAACATAAAAAACCAAAACAGGGGAACTCCCCCAAGGGACCATGAGGCAACTACTGCAGAAGACTCCACCTATAAGGGATTAATAGATTTGACAGAAAGGGAATTCAAAATATAGATGATAAAAGCAATACAGGGGATGGATGAGAAAATGGAAAGACAGAACCAAAAGCTGGATGAGAGATATGTAGAAGATAGAAAGGACAGGGCAGAACTTAAGGAAATGAAGGAGACAATCAGGGCATGTAAAGATGCAGTGGAAAGTATAAAAAGTAGGTTAGACCATGGAGGAGAAAGAACCTCAGAGCTAGAGGATAAAGTTTTTGAGTTAACCCAGGTAGTTAAAGAGGCAGAAAAGAAGAGAAAGAAAGTAAAACAGGCACTTAGAGAACTATGAGACTCCATGAAGCATTCAAACATATGAATAATAGGGATCCCTGAAGGGAAAGAAGATTTTACCAAAGGAATGCAAGCCCTACTGGAGACAATCATAAATGAAAACTTCTCATGTTTTGCTGAAGATCCCAACATACTCCTTTCAGATGGATATCAAACCCCAGGCCATCTCAACTCAAATAGAGCTTTTCCAAGACACATTGTAATGAACCTGTCCACAGTCAAGATGAAAGAAAAAATTCTTCAAGCAGCTAGGAGTAAGTGCCAACTGACATACAGAGGCAGAGCCATTAGGATGACAGCAGACTTTTTAACTAAAACTTTCCAAGTCAGAAGAGCATGGTCATCCACCTTCAACATTCTTAAACAAAACAATTTTCAGCCCAGAATTCTGTATCCTGCTAAACTAAGCTTCAAAAACTGATGGAGAAATCAAATATTTTGTGGATATACAAGCACTGAGGAAATTTGCCATAAGACCAGCTCTACAGGAAATACTTAGAGCTATTCTCAACACTGATCATCACAATGGACTATCAGCAAAGTAAATACCCAGAAGATAAAGGCCAAAACTCAGTTTACACAGTGGTGCAAAGGATAAAACTACACAAAAGACTTCCACAAAATAAGATGAATAGAAATCCACACACTTATCAATTCTCTCAATAAAGGTCAATGGATTGAATTTACCACTGAAGAGGCATAGGCTGGCTGTTTGGATTAAAAAGCACAATCCATCCACAAGCTGTCTCTCGGAAACACACCTAGCCTTGAAGGACAAGTCAACACTCAGGGTTCAGGGATGGAAAAAAGTATTTCGAGAAAATGGAAATCAAAAGAAAGGAGGGGTTGCAATCTTATTTTCAGGTATAAGTGGATTTAAAGCAAATAAAGTTAAGAAAGACAAAGATGGACACTTTAAACTGGTCAAAGGAATACTACAAAAAGAAGACATATAAATTTTAAATATTTATGCATCCAACTTAAATGTTCTCAGATGTATGAGGCAGAGCTTCATGGGTCTGAAGAATATGAAATCCCGTAACACCACAATAGCTGTGGACTTTAACAACCTTCTGATAGAACTGGACAGATCCTCTAAACAGAAACTAAACAAAGATATAAAGGACTTAAATGTGACCCTAGAACAAATGGGATTAATAGACATATACAGAACATACCATCCCAAAGCTAAAGAATATAAATTTTTCTCATCAGACCATGGTGTGTACTCCAAAATCAACCATGTCCTAGGATACAAATCAAACCTCAACAAAATTAAAATAATAGAAATTATAACTTGTATCTTCTCAGACCACAAGGCAATAAAGGTGGAACTCAACTCCAATAAAAATGTTCATCCCCACATAATGCCATAGAAATTAAACAACCTTATGCTGAATGAAATTTGGGTTCAGGAAGAGATAAAAGAGGAAATCATTAAATTCCTCAAACATTACAACAATGAAGACACAAGTAACCAAAACCTGAAGTCATATAGCAAAAGCAGTTTTAAGACAGAAATTAATCACATTAGATGCCTACATTTGAAAAACAGAAAGAAAGCACATCAACAAACTCATGAACCATCTTATGGAATTGGAAAAAGGAGACCAATCTAATCCCAAACCCAGCAGAAGAAACGAAAAACCCAAAATTAAATCAGAGATTAATGAAATTGAAAACAATAGAATCATTCAGAAAATTAATGAAACAAAAGATTTTATTTTAAAAAAATAAACTAAATTGATAATGCTTTGACCAGAGTAAGTAGAAATAGGAGAGTAAAATCTCTAATAACCTCAATCAGAAATGATAAAGGGGAAATAACAACAGATGCCACAGAAATATAAGGATCATCTCTGAAAACTACAAGAAACTCTATGCCCAGAAATTTGACAATGTGAAAGAAATGGATCAATACCTGGAATCACACCCTCTCCCTAGAAGATGTGATTAAGAAGAAATCATTAATCAAGAAGAAATCGATCTCTTGAACAGACTGATTTCAAGAACTGAGACTGAAGAAACAATGAAAATTCTTCCAACAAAAATATGCCCTGGTCCAGATGACTTCACACCAAAATTCTATCAAACATTCAAAGAAAAGTTTAAATCCATACTGCAGAAATTATTCCAGAAGATTGAGGAGGAAGAAATCTTCCCCCAACACATTCTATGAAGCAAACATCACCCTGATAACAAAACCAGGAAAAGATCCAACTAAAAAAGAGAACTTCAGACCAATTAAACTAATGAATATAAATGCAAAAATTCTCAATAAAATCCTCGCCAATAGATTACAGCTGCACATTAAAAAAATCAGTCTTCATGATCAAGTAGGTTTCATCCCAGAGATGCAAGGCTGGTTTAACATATGCAAGTCCATAAACATAATTCAGAGGAGGTCAAACTCTCACTCTTTGTTGACAATATGATTTTATACTTAGAGAACCCCAAAGACTCAATCTCGAAACTCTCGGAAATGATTAAAACAACAACAACAACAACAACAAAACAGCAATGTCTCAGGACATAAAAATCAATGTTCACAAATCAGTAGCATTTGTATATACCAACAATAGCCAAGATAAGACGCTAACTGAGGACACAATTCCCTTCACAGCAGCCTCAAAAAAAAAAAAAAAAAGAAAAAAAAGAAAAAGAAAGAAAAAGAAAAAGAAAAAAGAAAAAGAAATACCTAGAAATATACCTAACAAAAGAGGTGAAGGACCTGTACAATGCAAATTATGAAACCCTAAGGAAATAAGTAGCAGAAGATATTAACAAATGGAAGAACATACTGTGCTCATGGTAGGAGAGAATCTACATTGTCAAATGACTATACTTCTTCATTAAAATACCATCATCACACTTGTAAGATTTGGAAAAAATAATTCTTCATTTTATATGGAACCAGAAAAAACCCTGTATAGCCAAGGCAATTCTTAGTAATAGAAACAAAGCTGAGGGTATCTCCTTACCCAACTTTAGGCTATACTACAAGGCCATAGTGATCAAAACAACATGGTATTGGCACAAAAATAGAGACATTGACATTTGGAACAGAATAGAAAACCATGAGATAAAACTAATCTCTTACAACCACCTGATATTTGATAAACCAAACAAGAACTTACACTGGAGAAAAAAATCCCTTTTCAATAAATGTGTTGGGAGAACTGGATAACCACATGTAAAAGACTGAAACTTGACCCACACCTCTCACCACTTACAAAAGTTGATTCAAGATGGATAAAAGATTTAAATCTAAGGCATGAAACAATAAAAATCCTTGGAGAAAGTGTGGGGAAAATACTTCAACATATAGGCCTGGGGAAAGATTTTATGAAGAAGAGTTCTGTGGCAATTCAACAACAAAAATAAACAAATGGGACTTAATTAAACTGAAAAGCTTCTGTACAGCTAAGGAAACAACAACCAAAGCAAACAGACAACTTTCAGAATGGGAAAAGATGTTTACATATTATGAATCAGACAAAACCTTGATAACTAGGATCTATAGAGAACTTAAATTGGTCAACAAAAAAAGAACTAACAATCCCATATATCACTAGGCAAGAGACTGAATAGAACCTTCTCTAAAGAAGACAGACTGGCTAACAAACATATGAAAAAGTGCTCATTGTCCCTAATCATCAGAGAAATGCAAATAAAAATTACTCTGAGATATCACCTAACCCCAGTGAGAATGACCCACATCACAAAGTCTCAAAGCTGCAGATGCCCATGTGGATGTGGAGAGAAGGGAACACTTGACTGCTGGTAGGACTGCAAACTAATATAACCTTTTTGGAAGGAAGTATGGAGAATCCTGAAGGAGGTAAAGAAATTTCATCCCAAAATATGATTCCTTGGTATAAAGAATATTTTAAATTAAAAAGCCATTTTTGATCAGAAAGCACTGGCCTCTCTATAAAACCTAAGTAACCTGATTTAGAATCAGAAAATCCTCCTTATCACATGCTAATAGACCTGCCTCCTTTTCACATGCTAATAGACCTGGCTCTAAGGTCATTTGAAGCACAAAACCTGTGTTTCTGGTTAATTTACAAATCAATCTGTTTCCACCCATCTACACTCTCCCCCCTCCCTTCTAAAAGGCATCTTTAAAAGATACTGACCATCACTAGACTTTGGCAAATCATTCTTGTGTTTCCCCCCATGTGCCTGGCTTTTAGAATTAAACCTTTCTCTTATTAATCTACCATAAATCTATGTTAATCTTTCAGCAAACCAGATCAAGGGAAAAGGGCAGGTGTTACCACGATCCCTCAAATCCTCAAAGAACTCAAATTAGACCTCTCATTTGATCTTGCAATCCTGTTATTAGGCATCATAAGGACATTTGCACTAGACTGTTTATCGCAGCTCAATTTACAATCACCAAAAGGTGGAAACAGCCAAAATGCCAACCAACCCAGGAATGGATTAATGAGCTGTGGTATGAGAGAGGATACCTGAGAAGGGTGAGGTCTAGGAGAGCAGGTCTTGAGGAGACCACAAGGACACACCTGTAGGGTCCTTTCCATGGTGACTTGGTTCTTGGGAATTTGTAAACTTAACTTCCTGGAACTTGGAAATTTCCGAGTTCTGTGAAATCCTGTAGTTCTGTAGGGGCTGGAATAGCATCTCCTGCTTGATTCAAACTGGCCAATGAGAAGGGTACCTGTGAGGTGGACCTTTTTGACTGTTGATAAAAGGGAAAGACCAAGCCAGTTGGAGAGCACAGCCATTTGGAATTCTTCTATGCCGTAAGCTCCCAGCTGATGAATAAAGCCCTTCCTCTTATGAACATGGTGCTAGGGTGCTTTTTTCCTCCTCTGGGCCTCGTCTTCCTGCAACATATGTATACTGTGGAATACAATTCAGCCATTAAAAAATATGGAGACTTTATATCTTTTGTATTAACCTGGATTGAGGTGGTACACATTCTTCTTAGTAAAGCATCACAAGAATGGAGAAGCAAGAATTCAATGTATTCAATTCTAATATGAACACTAGATGAGCTAATACAAGGTATGGGGTAGGGGAATGAGGAAGGGGGGAGAGGAGGAGGAAGAGGGTCATGGTATATGGCATACTTCTTGGGGGGTGGGACACATGTATAAGAAGGACTTTATCTAACAAATGCAATCATTGTAACCTAATTCCTTGTACCCTCAATGAATCCCAAACAATTTTTAAAGAAAGAAAGAAAGAAAGAAAGAAAGAAAGAAAGAAAGAAAGAAAGAAAGAAATCCAGTTGGCAGAAAGAAAAAAAGAAATTTTAAAATTTCTCAAAAACAAATAAAAGTGAAAACACAGCATATAAAAACCTATGGGATATAGTTAAAGAAGTAATAAGAGGAAAGTTTATAGTGATAAGTGCCTACATTAAAAAAGTAGAAAAGTTTCAAATAAATAACTTAACAATACTTCTAAAATAACTAGAGAAACAAGAGCAAACTAAACTCAAAATTAGAAGGAAAGAAATTCTAAAGATGAGAGAAGAAATAAATAAGGTTATTTTGAAAAGATAAACAAAATTGGCATAACTTTAGTCATACAAACTAAGACAAAAAAAGAGAAGATTCCCAAAAATAAAATCAGAGATGAAAAGGAGATATTACAAGTGATGTGGAAGAAATCAAAGGAACCTTGGCGACTACTATGAGCAACTATCTGCCACTAAATGTTATAATCTCGAAAAATGGATAAATTCCTAGACACATTCATTCCAGAGAAGCAAGGATTGTTCAACATATGCAAACCAATCAATATGGTACATCATATCAACAGGATAAAAAACAAAAACCATATGATAATTTCTATTGATGCTGAAAAACCATTTCATAAAATTTAACACTACTTTATGATAAAACTTCTCAAAAAACTGGGTATAGAAGGAATTTACCTCCACATGATAAAAGCCATAAAAACAGACCCAAGCTAGTATCATAGTGTATGGGGAAAAACTGAAAGATTCTGGGGAAAGAATCCTTATTCAATAAATGGTGCTGGGAAAACTGGATATCCACATGTTGAAGACTGGAACTGGACCCACACCTTTCTCCACTCACAAAAATTGATTCAAGATGGATAAAAGACCTAAATCTAAAGTACAAAACAATAAAAATCCTCAAAGAAAGTGTGGGGAAAACACTGGAAGCTATTGGCCTAGGGAAGGACTTTATGAAGAAGACTTCCCAGGCAATCACAACAAAAACAAAAATAAGCAAATAGGACTTAATGAAACTGAAAAGCTTCCATACAGCTAAGGTGACAACAACCAAAGCAAACAGACAATCTACACACTGGGAAAGGATTTTTGCATATTTTAAATCAGACAAAAGCTTGATAACTAAGATCAATAGAGATCTCAAATTAATCAACATAAAAAGAGCCAACAATCCCTTAGATCACTGGGCAAGAGAGATGAGTAGAACCTTCTCTAAAGAAGACAGACAAATGGCTGACAAACATGAAAAAATGCTCAGTGTCTCTAATTATTAGAGAAATGCAAATCAAACCCACCCTGAGATATTATCTAAAACCCAGGGAGAATGGGATACATCACAAAGTCTCAAAACTGCAGATGCTGGCATGGATGTGGAGAGAAGGGAACACTTTTACACTGCTGGTGGGACTGAAAACTAATACAACCTTTTGGAAGGAAGTATGGAGAACCTTCAAAGAACTCAAGCTAGACCTCCCATTTGATCCTGCAATCCCATTACTGGGCATCTACCCGGAGGAGGGGGGGAATCCTTTTCCCACAGGGACACTTGCGCTAGACTGTTTATTGCAGCTCAAATTAGCCAAAATGTGGAAACAACCCAAATACCCACCAACCCAGGAATGGATTAACAAGTTGTGGTATATGTATACCATGGAATACTATTCAGCCACTAAAAAGATGAAGATTTTACAACTTTTGTATTAATCTGGATGGATATGAAACAAATTATTCTTAGTAAAGCATCAAAAGAATGGAGAAATATGTATGCAATTCTGATATAAGGACAATTAACATCCTAGTACATGGTGGGAGGTGGGGGATGGGGAGAGCTGAGAAAGGGAAGGAGGGATGGAGTGGGGGGACAAGAGGTGTAGTACACCTTTAGGGGGTGGGACACAAATATAAGAGGGTCCTTATCTAACAAAAGCAATCAATGTAACCTGGTTCTGTGTACCCTCAATGAATCCCCTCCCCCCAAAACTGAAAGATTCCTCTAAGATCTGGAACAATACACAAATGCCCATTCTCACTGCTATTATTTAACATAGTAGTGAAAGTACTACCTAGAGCAATCAGATAAGAGAAAGAAATAAAGAGCATCCAAATAGGAAATTAAGGAGTAAAATGATCCTTTGCAGATGACATCTTATATCTAGAGAAAACTAAAGATTATACAAAACAAAACCTATTAGAGCTGATAACAGATTCAGTAAAGTTGCAGGATACAAAACCAACATATATGAATCAGTAGCATTCCTATGCCAACAGCAAACAATCTGAAAAAGAAACTAAGAAAGCACTCCCATTTACAGTAGCTACAAATAAAATAAAATACCTAAGAAAAAACTTAACCAAAGAAGTGAAAGATCTCTATGATGAGAACTATAAAACATTGATGAAAGAAGTCAAAGAGGACAAACAAAAATAGAAAGACATTCTAGGCTCATGGAATTAAAGAATCAATATCATTGAAAAGTCCATATTACCCAAAGCAATCTAAGATTCAGTGCAATTCCCATCAAAGTACCAATGACATCCTTCACACAAATAGAAAAAGTTATCCTAAAATTCATATGGAACCACAAAAGACCCAGAACAGCAAAAGCCATCCTGAGCAAAAAGAACAAAACTGGAGGAATCATATTACTTGACTTCAAATTATATACAGAGCTCTAGTAACAAAACAGCATGTTACTGGCATAGAAACAAAGACATAGGGCAATGGAACAAAATAGAGAGCCCAGAAATAAATCCTCACATTCATACTGAACTTTTGACAGTCTGTTCAGTAAATGGTGCTAGGAAAACTGGATGTCCATATGCAACAGAATGAAACTTAAGCATTTTCTCTCATCATACACAAAAATCAAATCAAAATGGATTAAAAATTTAAGTATAAGACCTGAAACTATGAAACTACTAAAAGAAAACATTGGGGAAATGCTTCAGAACATTAGTCTTGGTAATAATTTTTTGAGTGATTACTCCCACTTCCCCAAAACACAGGCAACCAAAGCAAAATTGAACAAATGGGATCGGATCAAGCTAAAAAGTTTCTGCAAAGCAAAGGAAACAATCAACAAACTGAAGAGACAATCTCTAGAATGAGAGCGAACATTTGTAAACTATCCTTCTGACAAGGGACTAATAACTAGAATATACAAGAAACTCCAACAATTCAGTGTAAAAAATAAAAAAATTCAATTAAAAAAAAGGGAGGAGATTTTCCCATCTTCCCGGCACAGCGTCGGGCTCCAGCAGCCACGTAGGGGACACAGGCAGTGCTAGTGCCCATGGGGTGCTGGGCAGAGGCAGGGGGCAAGGCGGGCGTCCTGGCCGAGCCAGAGGGCATCTCAACTCTGTTGAAGCTCGCAGCGCCGGTCTCAGGACCAAGGCCTAAGAGGAGGCAGTTCCCCTGCTGTCCGTGGCCAGCCCAGAGGAGGCCCACGGAGGAGGCCCAGGCCTGCTGTGCCTTACTTTAAAAAAAAGAAAGAAAGAAAGAAAGAAAGAAAGAAAGAAAGAAAGAAAGAAAGAAAGAAAGAAAGAAAGAAAGAAAGAAAGAAAGAGTAGGGCGCTGCCCAGTATACCAGAGGTGGTGGATTCAAACCCGGCCCCAGCCAAAAACTGCAACAACTAAAACATAAAAAAAAGGGCAAAGGATCTGAATAGACATTTCTCAAAAGAAGACACACAATTGGCCAACAGATATATAAAAAATACTCAAAATCATTAGTCATCAGAGAAATGAAAATCAAAAGTACAATGAGATACCATCTTACAACAGTTACATGGTTTTTATAAAAAAAAAAAAAAAAAAAATTGGCCATAACAAATGCTGGCAAGGATGTGAGAAAGAGGAACCCTCACACACTGATGATGGGAATATAAACTAGTATAACTCCTATGGAGAACAGTATGGAGGTTCCTCAAAACAATTAAAATAGAACTGCTGGGAATATATGCAAAAGAGGATAATTCCATATATCAAAAAGGTAAATGGGGTGGCGTCTGAAGCTCCGTGGGTAGGGCACTGGCCACATACACCAGGGCTGGCAGGTTCCAACCCGCCCAGGCCAGCTAAAAAAACAACAATGACAACTGCAACAATAACAACAACAAATAGCCAGGCGTTGTGGCAGGTGCCTGTAGTCCCAGCTACTTGGGAGTCTGAGGCAAGAGAATTGCTTAAACCCAAGAATTTGAGGTTGCTGTGAGCTATGAGGCCATGGCACTCTACCCAGAGCCACAGCTTGAGACTATCTCAAAAAAAAAAAAAAAAATTTAAGGCTGCATAATATTCCATGGTGTACATATACCTCAATTTATTAATCCATTCATGGATTGATGGGCACTTGGGCTTTTTCCATGACTTAGCAATTATGAATAGGGTTGCAATAAACATTCTGGTACAAATATCTTTGTTATGATGTGATTTTTGGTCTTCTGGGTATATGCCCAGTAGAGGAATTACAGGATTGAATGGCAGATCTATTTTTAGATCTCTAAGTGTTTTCCATATATCTTTCCAAAAGGAATGTAATAATTTGCATTCCCACCAGCAGTGCAAAAGTGTTCCCTTTTCTCCACATCCACGCCAACATCTCTGGTCTTGGGATTTTGTGATATAGGCTAGTCTTATGTTTATATGGATGGAGCTGGAAAATATTCTTCTAAGCAAAGTATCTCAAGAATGGAAGAAAAAGTACCCAATGTACTCAGCCCTCCTATGAAACTAATTTAGGGCTTTCACATGAAAGCTATAACCCAGTTACAACCTAAGAATAGGGGGAAGGGGAAAAGGGAGGGGAGGGAGGGAGAAGTGGATAGAGGGAGGGGGATTGGTGGGATTACACCTGCAGTGCATCTTACAAGGGTATATGTGAACTTAGTAAATGTGGAATGTAAATACCTTAGCACAATAACTAAGAAAATGCCAGGAAGGCTATGTTAATGTGATGAAAATGTGTCAAACGACCTATGAAGCTAATGTATGATGCCCCATGATCATATCAATGTACACAGCTATGATTTAATAAAAAAAAATGAATAATGGCACACAAGAACAACAAAACTTATCGACAATGAATATTCATCACTTGCAGTGGAACAGATAAAGTTATGAACAAGCACTTCATCATCAATTTTAAAAACATAATGTAACCTCAATAGAAAAGAATCACAAAGCATAAACCCAAAAACCCAAGAAAAAGTAAGACAAAAGGGAGAAATGAGACAAAAATAGACATAACTTTTTCAAAAGAGAAAAAAAGTCATAACAAAAACAAAGACAAAATTGGAAGGGGTACAACAAAAATAAACACTACAGATGCACAGTAAAAGCAGACAGAAATTAGAAAAGTGGACATAAAATGTAAATTAAAATATGCCTAATGTGTCATAACATCAGAACAGCATTCCCAAAACAATTAGAAAAAAAAATGACTAAACTATAGATATATTTCTAAAGGAATTAGGGACCTTTAAAAGCAACAAACACCAGATGACTTAAAATTCCAAAGAAGAGAAAACCATTCCAATATAAGATAATAAATGCTAGCTATTTTATCTCCTTGGGAGTATGCTATTCTGGATACAGGTTAAACTTTGGGTCTGATCCAGGCAAAGGGTTGCTGTTAAAAGAAAATGAAACCGGCAAAGCTTTTACCAGGCACACAGGACTGCTGTAATAAACTGGAAATTTGAAAAGCCTTAAATGCATGATCCCATAGGACTTTGCTGAATTTTGGACCTATGCAGAACATCAAAGACAGAGAGAAACCAAATGCTTTCATGGAATGAAATTTCAGCTGGGTGCCTGTGCACAATGGTTAGGGCACCAGCCATAGGTCTCTTTTGTTGAGAGATGCGGTTGAGTTTGAAACTGGCCCAGGCCTGCTAAAAAAGAAAAAAGAAAAAAAGAAATTTCTTAAAATTTCTGTAAATATCACAGTGTTTTGGAAATAAAGACCTGCCAGGAGAAGGGACCTAATTCAAAAACACCACAGTATTACCCTCAAGGAATTTGCCAAATTTAGGGGTGTGCTAAGGTGAAAATTTCTAAAGGACATAAATGGATCTCCAACAGTGTTTCTGGACTATAGATACCATGATGTTCCAGTCAAATAAAAGACTAGGAAGGTCATGCCATAGAAAGTAAGGGAAACCAGAACCGAGACTTACTAAATTGCAAAACAAGCTGACCATCTCAATCCCTGCTGTGACTAAGATGATTAGTCCCTTTTCTAATCAATTTAATAAAAAGGGAAACTCTGGAGGAAAATTACATCTTGAGCTTCTAGCATTCTTTTACACACAACAGCAAAGAAAGCAGAAAATACGAATAAAGAAGAAAATAAACAACACAAGAAAACTTAATGTCACCAAACACAAGTCTTGTTTCTCTTTTTAATGACAAGGTCTCACTTCATTGCCTGATGTAGAGTACAATGGTGTCAATATAGCTCACTGCAACCTCAAATGCTGGCCTCCAGCAATCCTCTTACCTCAGTCTCCCAAGTAAATGGGACTACAAGTATGTGGCACCATGCCCAGTTAATTTTTCTATTTTTTGTATAGATGGAATCTTGCTATGTTGCTTAGGCTGGTCTCAAACTCTCAGGCTCAAGTAATACTCCCACCTCGGCCTCCCAAGTGCTAGGATTACAGCTATGAGTCACTGTGCCTGGCCCAAACAGGAATTTTTTTAAACTATAATTATTCAGCTAAATTAAGAAAACAATAAAAGAAAAAAAACAGATGCTGGGTGTAGAATTTCAATGGAGGTTTAAACCTATAAACAAGAGTCAAATGGACATTCTAATAATGAAAAACTCAAAAAATGAAGTTAAGAAGTCAATGGATGTCTAACACAAGATTAAGCAAAACAGAACACAGCAAACGTAAAGACAAATCAACAGAAAACACCTAAACTAAAGAGAGGAGAAAAGAGAATAAGAGACATGTGGAACTTGATCATGAAGTCTTTAAAATTTTACAATTTTATTGCTTAAAAAGAGAATAGGAAAGAAACAATATTCATAAAGCTAGTGTCTGACATTTCTCCCAAACTGTTTACAAACAACCACAAATTTGAAAAAAGATTAGAGAAAATCGTAGCCAAGAAGACAGCAAAGGAATCCAATACATGCATAATTGGAATATCTAAATGAATGCAAAACAAGAAAAAAAATTCAGAAATACAATTATATAGGTAGAATTCGAGGCCTTATGGTGCAAAAAAAAGAAAGTCTCTAAGGTATACTTTGTGCCAAGAAACAGTGATGATTGATGCAGATGCTCAAACACAAGACATAGCCTAAAATTTACCACACTTTAAAAACTAAAAAAGGAATACGGCTGACTAGATGCCGGTCTCCACAGAAAGAAATGAGAATAGTCGGCAGATACTCATATTTAAAGCAGATCATCTAAGACACTGGTTCTCGCAACCCACAGGAATTGTATTAAAGGGTTATGGCATTAGGAAGGTTGAGAACCACTGATAAGAGATGATTTGTCACAGAAGTGACAGGAAGCACCAAAAGTAAGGAGACGGTTCAGGGCAGCTTGCCTGGCCAGAGACTGGCAGATAGCTAGGAGAAATCCTGGACATAGGGAAACACTGCAAGAAACCCCCAGAGCTCCATACTCCAAAACAGATTTTATGATCTCACCTACAGGAGAATCCCCTTAACCACATGAGCCTCAGGCCGAACATAGGAAGCTACCTAGAAGGTACACAGGGATGATGCTCCAGAAAGGGAACGAACACAGACTCCCACAGGAATCCAAGCCCAGAGCATCATCAGCTGGCATCATTCTAAAAGTCTAGACCAGTTGTTCTCAAACCGTGGGTCACAACCCATAGGAACTATATTAAAGGGTCATGGCATTAGGAAAGTTGAGAACAACTGCTCTAGACCCTGGGGATGCACAAACACATTCTCCAACTTCTACTACAAATGTCAAGACAACAGCCACCACCCTGCAACAGGCTGCTGTGTGATCAGGTTGTGAGTGAACACCACTCTCCCCCAGCAACTTGCCTGCACTATTTGCCTAAAAGAGGCTCCATTCTCTCCAGTCACAAGCCTAAGGAAGCATCTTGGAAGTTTAAGCTGTAAAGTGCCCTGCTCAGGCTGAGTTCAAACTGACACAGCTGCAGCACCATGTGACCAAAGCAGAATAGGAAAATAAGGCTTCCTAACGCATACCTAGGAAAATACGTAAAGCCCTGCAACAGGGCACCATGAGAATAAGACTCAAATGGACTGCAATCCCCACAATTTGCCACACTGCTCACCAGGAAGCAGCCCTGCCCTCTCTGATTGCAGGCCCAAAACTGCTACCATTTGGAGGGATTAACACTGGGCCAACCCTTGTCCTCAGACCCAGTTAAAAGTGATACAGCTGGAGCCACCACCTGGCCATGAAGGGAAAGAGGAAACAAAATTTTCCTAACCACATGTAGCACAATACCACTGCTCTGCTTTGAGCCACTGTGAGACTGAGAACTACCCACTCCAACGCATTGCAGTTCTACCAGCAACATCACCACTCAGATCACACTAGGTAGCTCCACTATTACAACTGCTAACACTCACATCACATCAGACGCCCAAGATCCTGAACTTATTCACAAACCCAAGACACTACACATACCAACAGCCTATGAGCAAGCCACTTACACGTCCAAGAATCACTACTGCAGAACTCACCAATACCAATTCTTAGATACTCTAAGAACTAAAAACAGGAATTTCAGAATCTCTAGTCATGTCTAGAAAATTCTCTTTCATAATTTCATGCAGAAGGGCCTCTGCGCCTTGTGAGGCCACATCATCACTTTCAGGGAGTGGGAAAATACTTGTTTAGTTAACTGTCATATCACAGTGCCAAGAAAATTGTTGTGCTGTGCCAAAGGTAGTCAGTAAATCTTTGTTCAATCTATAAGGTCAGAAAATAAAATTCACAAACTCATCTTAGAGCAAGTGCTATGTATCTCATGGCTGAGTATCACTGTGATCACCTTTGAAGTACTCCTCTGGGAAGCTGTGATGCCAGCACCTAGTCCACCCTTCAAAGCAATTTTGAACTCTGTTTTTGCAATGGCCACCAGAATTTTCATTATAAGAAGTCTGACAATTAAATTCACAAACTCATCCTAGAAAATGTGCTACATACCTCCTTTCTGAATATCACTAAGGTCACCTTTGAAGGTGGGAAGCTATGCACTGATGCCAGCAGCTGGTCCACCTTTGAAAGCAGTTTTTATAGGATAAGTTCATGAACGTAATTGTGCAACCATATAAAAAATGGGACTTTTTATACCACTTCTTTAATATTTAATTTATATATATTACAAAAACACTATTAGTATTTTAGGGGTAATTTCTTTTGTACTTATCAAAATTCTTGAATAAGTACAGCCAACAAAGAACTTTCCAAAAATTATGAATTCTTTTAAGAATGTTCAGAATTTTTTTTTATTAAGTCATTTGTACTAGATCATAAATACATTTATGCCATTATGGTGTTTGATGTGTTGATTATTTATACAAATTAGAGTACTTACATCCTACTAATCAACACAGCTTTTACCTCATTTACCCAATTACAGCATTAAGACATTTGTGTTCCACGCCTGATAGATCCAACTTATACTTGCAATGTGCTCCATAAGTGTGGCCCCCCTACTAACCCTCCCTCTATCAACCCCCCTCCCTTCCCCTCTTTCTCCCCTTCCCTCTTTCATCCTAGGCTATATTTGTGCTTTATTTTTCAAATGCAAGTGTGAGTGATTATAAATTGGTTTCACAGTCGTACTGAGTACAAAGAAATTTTAAATTTGTTTTGGCACCTAAATAAAACGGCTGAGTCTGATACCCTCTGTACAGATCCATCCATAATGTGCTTCTAAGTAGCTGATGGCTGCCTTCAGCTCATATTGAAATGCTTGCTTCTACTACAGAAGAGTGAATTTGGAAAAGTCTGTTCAACTTTTGGTATAATATTATAATAAAAATTTTCAACAAGTGACCATTTCAAACTTTAAGCCTATTAGGACTATCATAATGTTTGTCTTCTCTCTCCACTATCTCCCACCTTGAAATTCATTTTCTTCATTATCTCTTGCCAATAGATGTTATTGGTTGAAGAAGGTAGATTTTGTGAAAGAACCCACTTTGCATGATGTAGGCACTTAAAAAGTGGAAATTTCTCTCACTCTTCCTTTGGCTCTCTTCCTGAAACCCAGTACACTCATTGTGTTAATTATGGCATTTGTTGGATTTATTAAATTATGTTATGTATTAGATTTACATTTATATTTATTGGTATCTTCCATTAGATTATGAATTTCATCTAAAGAAATTCTCTTAAGTATTTTTGTCCATCTCTTAACACTGTGCATATGTGCTCCATCATTGTTTAACTAAATTGACCACGTGTCTGAACAGCAACAGCAAATGGCACTTTTAATTTATTTTGCTCATTTATCTTCAGTGCCCCATTTTGGAAACTCATTAGTAAAGAAAAAAGTGGGCTCTTCCTGTACTGCCAATAAGAATATATCTAACATATCTGATGGGTAGGGTTGACAGAGTGCAGGCTACAACTCAGAGAGGGAAGTGCTTTCTTGAGGCTGGTCGCAGGTGGAATGATTTTCTCCCAAAGCAATGAATTCCTATCACTGCAAGTATTAGAACAGAAGAAATTGGCCATCTCTGAATAAAGGAGGACTCCATTGGTTCCATGAAATGTGTTGGTGATCTTTTCTAACAATTAAATAAAAATGAATAAAAATAATGAAATGTAAATGTGAAAGAGGTAAAGTCTTCATCTTTCTTTAACACTGCATAATATTCCATTGTATACATGTACCACAATTTGCTAGTCCATTTGTGGGTCGATGGGCACTTGGGCTTCTTCCATGACTTAGCAATTATGATTGGTCTTTCATAGGATGATTGACAGTGGGAATTTCTCCTTTCTCAAGAAGCAATCCCAACC
>CAUYPK010053278.1:0-14608 GCA_963574355.1 Loris lydekkerianus | reverse complement strand
AATTATTGTAATTGTTTTGGGTATATATTTTTATTTTTGAAATTTACCAGTGGCTGCTGCATTTTCCACCTCGGCTTATACTCTAGTCACTAAGTTTTCCCAGTTTTTAGGGTAAAATTAAGGGGGTCGGCTTATACTCGAGTATATGCGGTAATTTCGATTTTTCTTTTGTAAAAAGTTACTTTTACTCAGAATTTGTCAGATACTGAAGATTATGAAACTACTTTAGGGACATGATTGGGGCTAGAATCCAAGTTTTTTCACTCAGTCAGATAATCCTTTGAAATTTTAAGCAAGTTGTGAAGAAAGTAACTAGAAATTGCACAAGATGCTGAAGTAGAAAGAACATGTCAATAATGTTTA
This sequence comes from Loris lydekkerianus, assembly GCA_963574355.1. Lineage (NCBI taxonomy): Eukaryota > Metazoa > Chordata > Mammalia > Primates > Lorisidae > Loris > Loris lydekkerianus. Next base: position 14,245 of record CAUYPK010053278.1, on the reverse strand, counting down.
AAGTTCACTCTTAAATGTTTTCTGGTGTTCAGGATTTTTTCTCCTTTATTTTAAAAGCAGCTTTCAATGTTTATTTGTAAGAACATTTTTAAATCACAATAATGATGTTATATTCTAGAAAAAATGAAAATAATTTTGAATACTGTCAAGTTATTATTTTCAGTAACAGTATATACTGCTAGTCTTTTATCAGTACACACATGTCCACAGAATTTTTAAAAATAAAGTTAGAATTATATTTTTTCTATCCACAACAGTATATTATGAACATTTATTATGTAGTATTTTAATGAGTACAGGATTTTATTGTATGGACAAGCCACCTCTGTATGCATCCATCATATTTCCCCTCTGTATATTCAATATTTTGATTGTGTTGGGACGAACATCCACATACATAATATTCTTCGTTATTATCATTTCCTTCGCATAAATTCTTGAAACTAGAATGGATTTTTCAGGGGAAGCTGAAAGTTATTATAGATTTCTTTTTGAAATGTTTAGTTTTTAAGTGTTGGCCAAATTGTTTAAAAATCTTACATCAGGGCGGCACCTATGGCTCAAAGGTAGGGCGCTGGCCCCATATGCCAGAGGTGGTGGGTTCAAACCCAGCCCCGGCCAAAAACTGCAAAAAAGAAATAAATAAAATAAAATAAAGATGCTTTAAAAAAAAAAAAAAAAAAAAACATGTAAAATAGCTCATTAATAAAAAATTAAAAAAAAATCTTATGTCAACAGGATGATTTGGGGCTACTCATTTGCAACAATAGTAAATTCTTTTTCCCTTGGGATTGACTTTACTCTCTTTTCAGTGATTGCTGTTAATACTGCCAAGTTTAAAAAGTAAAGTTTACCTTTGTTTAAAGTCCATGCTCTTAAAATATTTATTTACTTATGCAACAGGTTCTTTAAAATACTTAAATACAATTAAATAAAACTGAACATCTGTGTTCAGTATTAATTAGTACTGAATTGATCTGAATCTGAGTGCTAGATTCTGTTTCTTTTAAATTAAGAGAGTAGAGTCCATACTATAAATCTTTTAAGAAATCTATTTCCTGGTTTAAAAAAAAAAAAAAAAAAAACTAAAAAAAAATTTCAATTCTGAAAAAATTTACTTTTAAGTAATTCTTTCCTGTGTTAATGTTTCCTGACTACAGATATAGACCTTGGGCTTTAATTAGAGAGATTCTTTTTTTTCCCACCAGGAAAAGATATATTACTTTGTGTGAAAACTGTCCCATCTGTGTTTTCTAAAGGTGGGTTTTAATGTTGCCATTTTAAGTAAAATTCTTTAAACTTTACTATATGGAAAAATCAGTACTCATGTGATCTAAAAAGTTGGTGGTTAGCTTGAATTAAAAAAAAAAAAAATGACTCCTGCAATTATTTTGAGTATTTGAATTTTTGAAGTTGTGTTATAATAAATAGAATTTGCTGTATGAAGACTTTAAAGTATGTAGAAAGTGGCTCATGCCTGTAATTCTAGCATTTTAGGAGGCTGAGGTGAGTGGATTACTTGAACTCACAAGTTGGAAACCAGCCTGAGCAAGAGCAAGACCCGGGCTCTACTAAATGTAGAAAAACTAGCTGGACTGCTGCTACTTGGGAGGCTAGGGCAAGAGGCTATCTTGTGCCTAAGAGTTTCAGATTGCTGTGAACTGTGACACCATGGTACTCTATCCAGGATGACAGAGTAAGACTCTCTTTAAAAAAAATGCAGAAGGTGCCCCCCAAATGTATACATATATTAAGAAAGGAAAAAAATGTATTTAAATTGTAAAACTGAATATATACCAAGAACAAAAGATGAATACAAGGCACATTGAGCACCTCTTATAATTGCAGAAGTCAAAGGTGACTTTAGGCTTACAAATTTAACATAGTTTATTTCTTTTTAAAAATGTGTATACATTTTTGGGGCACCTTTGTTGCCACCCTAAGAAGAAGCAAGCCAATATCCAGAGATAGCAGGATTTCCAGCAGAGAAAGAATTTATTCTGCATAGCACTAAGCTGGGAGACAGGAAGAATTTCTCTAATCCACTTCCCTGAGGAGAATTGGGAAGACAGGGCTTTTAAAGACAGTTTGATGGACAGAGGGTTAGGCAATTCAGGGTCTGCTAATTGATTGGTTTCTGGTGGAACCATCAGTTCTTTGGTTTGGGCTGCTGTCTGGGTGGGTTTGCTAATCCACTGGAATGCAGTTCTTGGGCTCATGAGGGAGGTTTAAGACCAGTTGAGTCAGTTCCTTGGTCTGGGTGGGTCATTCAGTCCACTGGAGGGCATGACCTGGAAGACATCCCAAGAGCTGCCCCTAGTTTCCAAACAGATGTTTTTATATCTCTGCAGAAAAGTTAAGAATCTTTACAACTACCAGCTGTATCCTCTAGAGTAGTAATTATAAAGAAGCAACCAAGGGATGGTGACTATTATCAAGCAAATGAGGGGGACAGTGGCTGACTTTTGTCATTTTTGTTAAGCTTGTTCCTTCACAGAATTTGGCATACTCGTGTTTTTTTAGCTGAAGTTTATTTAAGAAAAGTGTATTTTTATATGTACAAAACCTGATACAGTATTTTGACAAACTGATGTATGGGAAAAGTCAGTCACGAATTACACATTTTAGAATATAGTTTTTAGAATATTAGAATTACATGTAGACATTTGGAGTGTGTATTTAGGATCGATAAAGAACATGTGAAGCTCTGATGTTGCTGGCAATAAGCAAGAAATCAAAATATTAGAAGTCTTTGAGCTACTCATTGTCTGCCATGCATGTTTGTCCTGAATGTATTTTTAATTGCTTTTCATTTTTAGTCCCTACTTTTGCTTAGATTGCAGAATTCACAACAGAGTAAATTGTGGAGAAGGGGTAAAGTTACTGCATGTGAAGTTAGGTAGTAAGCATTTTACATCCTAATGATAATTTGCTACTTATAAGTGGGCATTTTTTATATGTTAAAGTTTAAAAGACAAATGACTTGGGGATTATGAGTTGATGTGTAACATTATTAACAGAAGTTTTCCAACTTAAAATAATGGAAAATAAGCTCCTAGTTAAGGTTTTTGCACAGTATATCTAATTTTCAGAAACTGGTTCCTGATTGTTATTGAGTACACTCAAGTGTAGAATTGAACTTTTGTTATTTTGAATGGTCCTTCTGTATCTCTATCCAAGTCTGAGTGTCTGTCTTCTGAATTAAAGTTTACTATGATAAAGTATAGCAATTCACTTTCTTTTGGTTTGTGTTTTACATGGTATCTTTCTCCATGCTTTTACTTTCATTCTTTCTGTATCCCCACATTTAAGATTTAGCCTTTCTTATAATTGTATAATTAGGCTTTTAAAAATATATTTCTATCTTTTTTAAAAATTTGGAGGCTTGCTTTACATTTCTGATGCCTTGGATTAAATCTTTCATCTCCCTGTTGGCTTTTTGTTTGTTGTTTCCTGTCTCTTTTGGGTTATTAACCCACTTTTTCCTCCTCTTTTTAGCTTTTTAGGTATACATACTTTTACTGTGCTTCCTACCGATTATCTAAGAGACTATCATACGCATCCTTGACTTATTAAAGTCTAAAGTAAATGAGTACTTTTTCAATTTCCTAATCAATGAAAGGATTTTAGAACACTTTCTTATTTGCTACACTTCCTCATCATGTACTGTTACTGTTGTATAAGTTTTAATTCCCATAAAGTATTGCTGTTATTTTATCTTGTCAATATTTCATTAACATCACTCACTTAACTCTGTTCATTGCACTTCATTTTTGGGGCATGTCTAAGCAGTATCAGTTTTTTGGGGGGTTTTTTGCTTGACATCTTTTCAGTGTTTTCCTACTGACAAATTCTGTTTGCCTTAAAATGTTTGCTTTTACTTTTGAAGAGTAATTTTCATCAGATACAGAATTTTAGCTTGGCATTTCCCTCCCACCACTTTGAAGATACCATTTGATTGTCTTCTGACTTTCATTATTAAGTGAAATCACTTAGCTATAAATCTTAATGGTTGCTTCTTGCAGTTAATCTTTCTTTAATTTCTCTGACTTCATTTAAGATGTCTCTATGGGGGGCTTCCCGCCCTTCTAAAGTGTCTAAGTGTGGTTTTCTTTGTTTTTATTTTGCATGAGGATTTGTAGAGCTTCTTGAATCTGTGGCTTGATGTCTCATTGGTCTGTTTTAAAAACTATTGGTTATTATGTCTTCAAATATTTCTTCTACCCCATTTGTTTTCTTCTTCCCTTCTGGGACTCCAGTAAACATGTATTTTAAGTCTTTTCTTCCTGTTCCATAATTTTTCACTCTTTTTTCTGGATTTCCCATTCTCTTGTCTTTTTGTGCTTAAATCTAGGTGTTTCCTTTTTTCCTATCTTCTGGGTTGTTGATTCTTTTTCTAGCTATGTCTAACTCATACCCATCCATTAATTAATTTCCATTTTTAAAATTGTATTTTTTTATTCAAATTAACACGAGGGTACAGATTTTTAGGTTACATTGTTTTCAGTTACAAGATAAGGTTCAAGTTGTAGTTGAGCCCTTCACCCAAGGGTGTGCTGAACACTGCCATTGCACACATTAGGTGAGATCTTGCCAATTGCTCTCCCTCCTCTACCTCCCCCCTTCTTCTTTTCCCGCCCCCTTGCTAGACTATAATTGTATTTCATCATTTGTGTGGGCATGTAGTTGTCTATACATTGGTTTCATATTTGTATTGAGTACATTTTTTGATTCAGTGTTTTCCATTTTTGTCTGCTAAAATTTTTTTTACTTTCTTGAAAACATTAACTTTACTTTTTGATAACACCATTATCTGTGGGTTTGTTTATGTTGCCATTTTGAAATCTTGGTTTTCAGTCAGATTTTAACCATTTTTCAAAATTTCTAGGCCTTTTATATGAAAATGATACAATAATTTGAATCAGCAGTTCTCAACCTGTGGGTCGCAACCCACAGGAACTGTATTAAAGGGCCACGGGATTAGGAAGGTTGAGAACCACTGTTCTAGATGATGTTATTTTCTGGGAATTATTTTGCTACTGGTGTGTACCTAGGATAAGAATGTTAGCTAACTCAGGTTGTCTTCATCTACTCAGAGATTGCGTAGATCTCTCAATCTCTCTCAGAGATTGAGAAGCTATGTTTCTCTCCCTGTGCAGGCTAGTTTATTTCTAGTTTAGTTTTATGTCTAGGATAATCCTGTGGAGTCTGTCCGTATGCCTGGTGTGTTTATTAGAGCTATTCCTTCTTCATAGGCCTTGAGTCTAATTTCTATGCGCCCACTCACAAATCTCTTGAAAGCTCTGTTTCTCAATCTCTCAGCCAACAGTTTTGGAATCTATAGACAGAAAATGAGTCCAAACACTGGTCTCACCTGTTTCTTCCTCTTCTCAGCCCTATAGACTCTTATTGTCTCGAAGGTTTTCCAGTGGTTTAAAATAGATTACCTTTTGTTTTGCTTTTCTAGTTCTCAGCAGGTTGGTTTCAAGCAGCCTGCTCCACCATTGTTAAAATCAACATGTCCAAATATGTTCTAGAATTCATTTTTCAGATTATATAAAGTAGTACAGTGTATACATCTCATAGGTGTTAGCAGATCTTGCATAACTTAGCACTAATAACTCTACAGTGAAATGTGTGAATATTTTGCCTATTACAGTGCAAGATTTTGTATTGGGAATACAGTGTGATCTATTAGAGAACTTGATTTGGAGTAAGCCAGTCTTTATTGTTTATCATGACGTGTTAAGGAAATAGAAATGTTCTGCAACACAGCTGCTTGTTGATTGGGTCCCACCGTGATTAACCATCTTTCAGTTCCTCTAATGTTTCCTGTTCCCTTTTATTCTGGGGCTTTTGTACATGCCATTCTCTGCCTACCATGCACAACTCATTTGAGCATGAGGGACATCCTTAGGTAACCCTTTCCTGACTCACAAGTACAGGTCAGATTTCGGTCAGACAAAGCAAATGTCTTTTTCCTCTAGTAGACGCTAAACTCTCTTAGATCAGGGCTTAATGATTTTATTCTCTATGTCTTCAATGTTTGGAAGTACGTTAATTATAAGTAGGTGATCAATTAATAGATTATGAGGGAAGACAGAAAAATGCTGTGCTAGTGATAGTGGTAGTAATGATAAGAAATGAAAGATTAATTGCTTTTGAGCAAAAGCCAGATTTAATCAAACACTGGGTTTGCACAGTGTGATTACACATGTATAGTATTAAAATACTATAAAATTCCCTTAGGAATTTATTATAGTAAGTGTTTTAGCATTTATTCCCCATTCTCCTGTAAAGTTATTTTGATTAAGTAGATTTTGAAAGCACTAAGTTTTAAATTGACAAATGTATCATTTAGAGCGTGAAGAACTGTATCATTTTCAGTCATTCTACTGAAGAGATAAGTGGAATTAAAAAACCCTTGAAGGATTTTTAAAATCTCAAATGATTCACTGTCTCAAAGGAAAGCAGACTTGGAATTTACACATACACACTCACACACGCAAAGGTACTGTGGTTTATTCTGCCTATACAGAGAAATTGGTCTTGGCTTCATCAGTGATGCGATATTTGAACTGAATCTTAACTGATAAGGAGGTATTCATTAAGTAGTCAAAGGATTAGTACTTCATTTAAATGCATATTATTAAGAAAGTACATGCTGTCTTTGTGAATTAACAAACAGTAATTTGGCTAGAAGCCAGGGCAATTTGCAAGAAGAATTGGTAAAGGCAATTTGGGGTATCAAGGTACTTCATCCTTTGGTATGCTGATCTGCAAAGCTTTTAAGGATTTTCTGTCATGTTTAAGAAGAGAAGTTTTAGAGTCAGACTTTCTTACATATCCCAGGCTGTGCCCTGTGCTGTGTGACCTTGAGTATATTACTTAATTTTTCAGTGTTTTAGAATTCCTGTTTATAAAATGGAGTTGGTAATTATAGATTGCAGTTAGGATTGAATGAGTTAAGACATGTCCATACTTAGGAAAATTTCAGTAAATGTTGGCTCTTGTTGTTACTGTTATTATACACATCGAGAAAACGTCAAATGTTATAATTGTATTAGTTTAGCCAGAACTAGAGGCACAAAAAGACTCAAGAGATAATTTAAGGTAAAATTACCAAGACTAACTTAATTTATTAATTTTATATAACCAGACATTTAAACTAATGCTGTTTATGTTGAAATTTGTATAACAGTTTTATAATTTGCAAACTTACAGAACTTAAATCTTCTATTTTGTGTTTTCTTTTAGATCTTATAGAAAATTTGAGCTGTAGCCCTTGGACTAGAAGCTGAAATAATAGAAGCTGTGTACAATGCATTAGGATACTGAAGAAAATTAACTTTTGAATTAAATATTTGGAATATAAAGAAATAAAGAAGGAAAGGTGACTGAAAATGGGGCGGAAGAAAATACAAATTACACGTATAATGGATGAGAGGAACCGACAGGTAAATGAAAATTTTAATTATCTGTTTAATTGATAATATATTTTTAAAAAAGAGCATAGGATAGAATGGTTGGATTTCTCTTACATTTAATTTCAATTATCAATATTTTTAGTTCCAGACTAAATGAAAAATTCCAATAATCATAAAATTGTCTTTTAATCGTGTGCTTTAAAGAAAGTTTTTCTTATTACAGATAACATAGAAACAGATATGCAAAAAAAAAAAAATAAAATCACTGCAATCCTACTATTACCATTCAGTGTGTAGATTTTTAATAAAGTATCTAGTCGTCTATATATTTGATGTTTTTGTATATGAATTGTCTTTAAATTTTATCACGTCTTCATAATTTTATAATAACTAAGTTAGCTGAAATTATCAGTGAATGTGTTCTAGTCAGTTAAGTTTTCTTGTTAATAAATAATTAAAAATTTTTTGCACTTCGTATCACAGATATTTCTAAGACATTTATATATATAAGGTATATATAAACTTTGTGTGCAGTTTAAATAGTTTTAATATTTAATATTTAAAATAGTTTACTATTTAAATTGCACATGAACTTTATGTTCACCTGGTATATCTTAGCTTTAATTGATAAAATATATTTAATTTAATTTACATTACCAGTATCAGTAGACTCATACAAATTTAAATTTATGATAATGATGCTGATTATGAAGAGATCAGAAGTTTTGTTTAGAGAGATGGCAAACTATGACCTATAGGCTGGCTGCCCTGTTTTGTAAATGAGGCTTCTTCTTTAGACTATGCCATGCTTATTCATACGTGTTGTATATGGCTGTTTTCACTCTGAGTAGTTGCTGCAGAGATTATCTGGCACATAGATTTAAAATCTTTACTTTCTAGCCCTTTTAGAAAAAGTATGCCACCTCCTTGGTCAAAAGCAGTGATCCCTAGCCCTTTCAATTTTCTATTCTTTTTTTTGTTTGTTTGTTTGTTTTTGTATGAAACAAGGTCTCACTTTGTCGCCCTCAGTAAAGTGTGTGGCCTCATAGCTCACAGCAACCTCAAACTCTTAGGCTCAAATGATTCTCTTGTTTCAGCCTCCCAAGTAGCTGGGACTACAGGTGCCCGCCACAACGCCCACTTATTTTTTAGAGACAGGGTCTTGCTCTGGTTCAGGCTGGTCTTGAACTTTTGAGCTCAAGCAATCCACCTGCTTCTGATCTCCAGCCCTTTTGGGACAGGGAACTGGTTTCGTGTAAGATGATTTTTCCACAGACAGGTAGGGGAGATGGTTTTGGGAAGATTCAAACACACTCTATTTCCACCTCCATTATCAAGCATTACATTCTCATAAGGAGTACATAACCTAGATCCCTCACATGTGCAGTTTACAGGAGGGTTTGTAGGCCTGTGAGAACCAATCCCTTCACTCCCTAGCTGCTCACTCTCTTCCTGCTGTGTGGTTCAGTTCCTAACAGGCCACAGATTCCTATACTGGTCTATAGCCTGGGGCTTGGGGACTACAGATTGAAAGGAAAAAAAGAAAAATAATCTCATAGAATACTATAAATGAAATACTTTTAAAAAGAATTTGCAGGAGGGATAGATGCTATCTGTGGGAAGTTTGCTTATCAGACATTTTGAGAATTTCTGGCTTCTGAAACCTTACCAAAACAGAACAGTACTGAAAATGTGTTCTGTAAAGTCTGAGTAGTAGTTCACCTGAGTGTGGATACTGTGTAACTGGAAACAAAACTTAAGAGAACAGCTGGTAGAGAAGTTAGTGGGAGTAAACTCAAGAAGGGACTCTTGTTTCACTCATGAAGATTGCTTAGCAGAGGTGTAATGCCAATACAATATGATTCATTATGAAGGTCGATAAAACAGGGAAGACTGATAAAGTAACCATTCCATCGTTCCAAAAGAATGATTCTAAGCAAAGTTGCAAGTTATCTTCCCTTCAGAAATTTTAAGGATGGTGACATGTAGAGGAGGTATGGTATACTTCATGAACACATGCATTGTAAATACAAAATAAGCAGAGCAGTAGCGGAGCACATAAAATCTTTCTCTCATTATTCCATAGTCAGTTATGTTTAAATTGGGAATAGCTAAACTGTACCTACCTGTGGAAGGGATTCTACATGTTAAGAGGGAAAGAGGAGCTAGGAATAGGTAGGTGACTGTGTAATGAACAAACAGAACTTTTTAAGTTGAGAAAATGCCCTTGTGAGAAAGACGAATCCTGCCACTGTAACTCAACAACTGGAATCAGCCTGTTCTTACGTTAGGTTTACCTGCTGAATTAGCTTCTTGTCTAGCTGCCTAATGGGGCAAGGACTGTCTGAATTTCTCCTTCAGATAATTTCAGCAAAGATTGGATGAAAGACATTAAAGAAGTTGGGCAATTTATTTTTCACATTAGATTAGGTACAGAGACAATTTGTCACAAGCTAAAAGGGTGTCTGAATTTTGGAATTTGTGGATTTTGAGTTAAAAGTTTCATATATGTATCATATCCAAGGGACTGTGGTAAGTCTTGGGAACTCATTAAAAAATACATACAGCAGATTTCAATATATGGCAAATAGAAGTAAGCTCGGGTACTGTGATGGTGTATGGAGGAAACCACCAACTTCTGGTAGGGTAGTTTAGAGAACAGTTACTGAAGGAGGTAATAGCAAACAGACTTTGAGTTACAAGTATGAGCTAACCAGACAAAAATCACACTTAAAGTCATTGCAACAGTCCACAAAATAATCTTGGGGATGGTAGTATCATGCACTTAAAAAGAGCAGCTTCATTTTATTTCACTTCTGTTAGGAAATTTCTGGTAAACCTTGTGTTTGCCCTTTCTTGTCTAATATACCTGTATTTTAAAAATACATTTTGTATTAAAGTATAACATAAAGAAACCCTAAGTGTATGTTTCAGTGAACTTCTGCAAAATGATTATGGCCATGTGTGCATCCTACCCCAGAGGCACTCTGTCCTGTTCTCCAGTTATCTCCCTGCCTCAAGGAAAGTCATTAACCTGACTTCTGACACCATAGATTAATTGCACTTTTTGAACTTATATGACTGATATTTGTACTTTTGTATATTATGTTTGTGAAATTCATGAGTGTTATTGTTGGGTGTATATGTATATATGTAAATATATTTTGTATATTTTCATTGATATGTTGTGTGAATAGAATACTATGTATTTACTTTTTCCTATTGTAAAGGAACATTTGGATTTTCTTTTTGGGTGCTATTATGAAGAACGCTGTTTTGAATATTCTTTTATGGCACACATGAATATTTGGGTGTGTCTATGTCTAAGAGTTTAATTGCTGGAACACAGGGTATACATGTGATCAGCTTTAGTAGCAACTGACAAAAGTTTTAGAAAGTGGTTGTGGTGATTCTAGCTGCTCCACATCACCAATATTGGGTATTGTCTTTTCATTTTAGCCATTCTGACAGGTGTATGATATTAACTTATTTTAATCTTAAGTTTCCATGATGTTTAATGTAGCTGTTAGCCTTTTCATATTTTTTTGGCTGTATAAGTATTTTCTTTTGTGATTTGTTCATTTTTTGCTTTTTTACTAATGGGTTGTCTGCCTTTTTCTTATTTGTATACATTCTATGTATCATTAAATGACTGTTTTGTCTGTTTTGTCTCTCACACTATGGTTCACCTTTTCACTTTAATATTTTTTGTTTAACAGTAACATTGTTTTAATGATGTCCAGGTTACCTTTTTCACCTTTTCTTTTATGGCTAATGCTTTTGGTGTGTTATTTAAGAAATTTTCATTTACCAGAGGGCATGAAGATATTCTTCTGTGCTTGCTTCTAGAAATGTTTTTATATATAGGTGGGATGGTTTCTGGACTTTTTTGTTCCATTTGATTATTTGTATATTCTTGCTCAATTACATAGTATTTCAATTATCTGTAATTTCCTATCTGGTAGTATGGTTCTCTGTCACTGCATTCCTGCACAAGTGGCTCACTATTCTTGCCTTCTTAAATTACAAATGAAAGCAAGTATAAATGTTTATTCAAGAAAGCAGGCAAACAAAATAGCTTCACTATTTAGGGAGAATTGAAATCTTTACAATTTTAAAACTTGTGATCCATAAATATGTTTACCTTCCATTTGATTTTCATTAATTCTCTCTGTAATGCTTTATAGTTTTCGATGTATAAGTCTTAACACGTATTTTAGTATATTCCTAGGTGTTTGATTTTTTTTTTTTTAAGCTATATTACCCTCACCCCCCAACTTTTGTTGCTAAGTATATGTACATGTATAAAAGTATAGTTCTGAATTGCTGGATCATATGCTAACTCTGAGTTTAACATTTTGAAAAGTATGAGACTGCCAAAGTAGCTGTACCATTTTGCATTCTGCCAGCAATGTATGAAGGTTTCAGTTTTTCCAGCCAAGACTTGTTATTGTTTGCCTTTTTGATTATAATCACACTAGTGAGTGTGAATTGGTTACCTTGTGTTTCTCTGATCGCTAATGATGATGAACCTCTTTTCATGAGCTCATTGGACATTTGTATATCTTCTTTGGAGAAGTGTCTGTTCAAATGCTTTGTGCAATTTTTTATTTTATTTTATTTTATTATTGAATCATAGCTGTGTATGTTAATGCAATCATGGGGCACCATACACTGGTTGTATAGACCATTTGACCTATTTTCATCACACTGGTTAACATAGCCTTCCTGGCATTTTCTTAGTTATTTTGTTAAGACATTTATATTCTACATGTACTAAGTTTCACATATACCCTTGTAAGATGCACTGTAGGTGTAATCCCACCAATCACCCTTCCTCTGCTCATCCTCCACCCTCCCTCCCTCCCCTCCCTCTCCCTATTCCCCATATTCTTAGGTTACAACTGAGTTACAGCTTTCGTGTGAAAGCCATAAATTAGTTTCACAGTAGGGCTGAGTACGTTGGATACTTTTTCTTCCATTCTTGAGATACTTTACAAAGAAAAATAAAAAGAAAGCCCCGTCCATGTAAACATGAAAGAGGTGAAGCCTCCATCTTTCTTTAAGGCTACATAATGTTCCATGGTGTACATATACCACAATTTATTAATCCATTCGTGGATCGATGGGCACTTGGGCTTTTTCCATGACTTAGCAATTATGAATTGGGCTGCAGTAAACATTCTGGTACAGATGTCTTTGTTATAATCTGATTTTTGGTCTTCTGAGTTTATACCTAGTAGAAGAATTACAGGATTGAATGGCAGATCTACTTTTAGATCTTTAAGTGTTCTCCAAACATTTTTCCAAAAGGAATGTACTAATTTGCATTCCCACCAGCAGTGTAGAAGTGTTCTCTTTTCTCTATATCCACGCCAACATCTCTGCTCTTGGGATTTTGTGATATAGGCTAATCTTACTGGAGTTAGATGATATCTCAAAGTAGTTTTGATTTGCATTTCTCTGATGATTAAGGATGATGAGCATTTTTTCATATATCTGTAGGCCATGTGCCTGTCTTCTTCAGAGAAGTTTCTCTTCAAGTCCCTTGCCCACCCTGAGATGGATTCACTTGTTCTTTTCTTGCTTATACGTTTGAGTTCTCTGTGGATTCTGGTTCTTAAACCTTTGTTGGAGACATAACCTGCAAATATCTTCTCCCATCCTGAGGGCTGTCTGCTTGCTTTACTTACTGTGTTATTGGCCGTGCAGAAGCTTTTTAGTTGGATCAGGTCCCAGTAGTGTATTTTTGAAGCTGTTTCAATTGCCCAGGGGGTCCTCCTCATAAAATACTCACCCAGACCGATTTCTTCAAGAGTTTTCCCTGCACTCTCTTCTAGTATTTTTATATTTTCATGTCTTAAGTTTAAATCTTTAATCCAGTGAGAGTCTATCTTAGTTAATGGTGAAAGGTGTGGGTCCAGTTTCAGTCTTCTACAGGTTGCCAGCAAGTTCACCCAGCACCATTTGTGAAATAGGAATCTTTTCCCCACTGAATGTTTTTAATTGGCTTGTCAAAGATCAAATAACGGTAAGCAGCTGGGTTCATCTCTTGGTTTTCTATTCTGTTCCATACATCTACCTCTCTGTTTTTGTGCCAGTACCATGCTGTTTTGATCACTATCGATTTATAGTACAGTCTGAGGTCCAGTAGTGTGATGCCTCCTGCTTTGTTTTTATTTCTGAGTAATGTGTTGGCTATTCGAAGTTTTTTTCTGATTCCGAAAAAAACGAAGTATTATTTTTTAAAGATCTTTAAAGTATGACAGTGGAGCTTTAATACGGATTGCATTAAAATTGTATATTGCTTTGGGTAATGTGGACATTTTAACAATATTGATTGTTCCCAGCCATGAGCATGGTATGTTTTTCCATTTGTTAACATTTTCAGCTATTTCTTTTCTTAGAGTTTCATAGTTTTCTTTATAGAGATCTTTCATGTCCTTTGTTAGATAAAGTCCCAAATATTTCATCTTCTTTGGCACTACTGTGAATGGGAATAGAGTCCTTAACTGTTTTTTTAGCTTGACTATTATTGGTATATATAAAGGCTACCGATATATGAACGTTGATTTTTTAACCTGAGACGCTGCTGTATTCCTTGATCACTTCTAAGAGTTTTGTAGTAGAATCCTGGTGTCTGGTTCCTGATCTAAGTGGAAATGATTTCAGCTTAATTCCATTCAATATGATATTGGCTGTGGGTTTGCTGTAGATGGCCTCTATCAGTTTAAGAAATGTCCCTTCTATACCAATTTTCTTAAGTGTTCTGATCATGAAGGGATGCTGGATATTATCAAAAGCTTTTTCTGCATCAA
>CAUYPK010053277.1:0-11019 GCA_963574355.1 Loris lydekkerianus | reverse complement strand
TTATTAAATCATAATTTTGTACATTGATGCATTTATGGAGTTCAGTGTACAGCTTTGATATACAATGTGAAGTGCTTACATTGAAATAAGTAACACATCCATCACAATTATACTCATTTCTTAATAGTTTTGAAATGTACCATTGCATGATATACATCAGATGAGGTCCCCCCAAATACCCTCCCCTCTCGCTCCTCTTATCTTCTACTTTTTGGACTATAGTCATCTTTTGCCATTCATATGAATGTGTAGGTGATTATATATTGATTTCATAATAGTATTGAGCACATTGGATACTTTCTTTCCATTCTTGAGATACTTTACTAAGAAGAATATGTCCAGCTCCATCCAGGTAAACATAAAAGATGTGAAGTGTCCGCCTGTTTTATGACTGCATAGTATTCCGTGGTGTACATATACCACAATTTGTTAATCCATTCATGGGTGGATGGGCACTTGGGCTTCTTCCATGACTTAACAATTATGAACTGGGCTGCAATAAACATTCTGGTGCAAATGTCTTCGTTGTAAAATGATGTTTGATCTTTTGGGTCTATACCTAATAGAGGAATTGCAGGATTGAACGGTAGTTCTACTTTTAGATCCTTGTGTGTTCTCCAAACTTCTTTCCAAAAAGGTCATATTAGCTTTCATTCCCACCAGCAGTGTAAAAGTGTTCCCTTCTCTCTCCATCCACACCAACATCTGTAGTTTTGAGATTTTGGGATGTGGGCTAATCTTACTGGAGTTATGCTATCTCAAAGTGGTTTTGATTTGTATTTCTCTGATGATTAAGGATGATGAGCAGTTTTCATGTGTTTGTGGGCCATGCTCCTGTTTTCATCAGAGAAGTTTCTGTTCAAGTCTCTTGCCCACATGGAAATGGGCTTATTTATTCTTTACTTATTGATTAGTTTGAGTTTTCTGTAGATTCTACTTATTAGACCTTTGTCGGAAGCATAACCTGCAAAAATCTTCTCCCATTCTGAAGGTTGTCTGTTTGCTTTACTTACTGTGCTCTTGGCTGTGCAAAAGCTTTTTAGTTTGATCAGATTTCAGTAATGTGTTTTTGGTGTTGCTTCAATTGCCCAGGGGGTCCTCCTCCTCATAAAATATTCTCCCAGGCCAATTTCTTCAAGTGTTTTCCTTATACCCTCTTCTAGTATTTTGATAGTTTCATGTCTTAAGTTTAAATATTTTATCCAGTGAGAATCAAATTCTATTAATGGTGAAAGGTGTGGGTCTAGTTTCAATCTCCTAGGTTGCCAGCCAGTTCACCCAGTCCCATTTGTTAAATAGGGAGTCTTTCTTCCACTGAATATTTTTGATAGGCTTGTCGAAGATGAAATGATGATAAGTAGCTGGGTTTATCTCTTGGTTCTCTATTCTGTTCCATAAATTTACCTCCCTGTTTTTGTGCCAGTACTATGCTATTTTGCTCGCTGTAGATTTATAGTATAGCCTGAAGTCTGATAACATGATACCTCCTGATTTGTTCTTATTTCTGAGTAATGTATTTGCTATTAGAGGTGTTTTCTAATTCCACATAAAACAATGTACTATTTTTTCAAGTTCTTTAAAGTATGACAATGGTGCTTTAATGGGGATTGTATTAAATCTGTAGATTGCTTTGAGTAGTATGGACATTTTAACAATGTTGATTCTTCCCAGCCATGAGCAAGGTATATTTATCCATTTGTTAACATCTTCAGCTATTTCTTTTCTCAGAGTTTCATAGTTCTCTTTATAGAGATCTTTCATGTCCTTTGTTAGGTAAATTCCCAGGTATTTCATCTTCTTTGGCACTACTGTAAAAGGAATAGAGTCCTTGACTATATTTTCAACTTGACTATTGTTGGCATATATAAAAGCTACTGATTTGTAAGTATTGATTTTGTAGCCTGAGACACTGCTGTATTCCTTGATTGCTTCTAAGAGTTTTGAAGTTGAGTCCCTGAGATTTTCCAGGCATAGGATCTTGTCATCAATGAAGAGTGAGAGTTTGTTTCAAACCTTCAAGAGGAACTAGTACCTATATTATACAACCTTTTCCAAAGCATAGGAAAAGAAGGAATACTTCCCAACACATTCTATGAAGCAAATATCACCCTGATCCCCAAACCAGGACAGGATCCAGCAAGGAAAGAAAATTATAGACCGATATCATTAATGAACATCCATGCAAAAATATTCAATAAGATCTTAGCAAACAGAATTCAACAGCACATCAAAAAAATTATACACCATGATCAAGTTGGTTTTATTCCAGGGTTACAGGGTTGGTTCAACATATGCAAATCTATACATATAATACATCACATAAATAAAATAAAAAACAAAGACCATATGATTCTCTCAATTGACACAGAAAGGCCTTTGATAATATCTATCATCCTTTCATGATCACAACACTTATGAAAATAGGCACAGAGGGGACATTTCTTAAACTGATAGAGGCCATCTAAAGCAAACCCATGCAGCCAAATTGAATGCTGTAAAATTGAAAACATTTCCACTCAGATCAGGAACGAGGCAAGGATGCCCACTGTCTCCAGTGCTATTTAACATAGTAATGGAAGTCTTAGCCATCACAATCAGGCAAGAGAAGGTGATCAAATGTATTCAAATATGGTCAGAGGAGATCAAACTCTCGCTCTTTGCTGATGATATATCACTTTATTATAATAATTTATTTGAAACTAATTTAGGTTTACAAAACTCATTTCTCCTTTTTTTGGATATACCATACACATGTTTCCAAGTATGAAGGATAACTGTTATCCCTTCTATGGAACTTGTTCCCCTTTGCAGGCTTGTGCCAACAATGACAGTCTTAGGGGCTATATATGCTGATAACCCTCCAAGCTAGTAGAAACCAGGGCTCTTGGAGAGCACTAAAAATAATCTTGCTTTTTTGCAGAAGAAAACTTTATTAGTGATGTTGCTGCTAATTTTTAGAAGTTTTTTTCTTGCTACATATAGGACTAAATCCTATGGTAGAGTGCCTGACTCTTAACATTCATTGAAAATTTGCATGCCTACTAAGATAAGGGAATTATCTCTCACTTTATTGATGAGCAGAGAAGGAGTCA
Organism: Loris lydekkerianus; assembly: GCA_963574355.1. NCBI lineage: Eukaryota > Metazoa > Chordata > Mammalia > Primates > Lorisidae > Loris > Loris lydekkerianus. Next base: position 7,927 of record CAUYPK010053277.1, on the reverse strand, counting down.
AAGGCTCCTCAGCAAGTGAATGGCAGACAGGATATGAATGGCCTCCTGGATGCCATTCAATAGCGCCTTTCAGCAGCACAGATAGCCAGTCAATACATATTTCTTAAATCCATGGCAAGATGTTTATTTTTGGACTACCTTAAGGTCTCTGTTTCTCTTTTATAATCAAGTTAGAATTAAATGTTTATGAACCTGCAAAGCTGTTCTCAGTTTATTTATTTACTTCACTCAAAGTGAAAAATGTTTTTTCCACCCCTTTGTGCGAGTAGATAACTAAGTACCTTTTAGGAAAAGGAAAGAGAAACACTCAAATTGCCTAACATTTGACTTTACGAATTGCATTTTTTGAGCAATGAGCAGACCTTTTACATTTTTTTTCTTTACCAGATAAAAAAATACAATGTAGTACTCTGTTGTTACAACAAGGTCATGAAGAGAGATCATGATGTTGTCCCCTTCAACTTGTCCTTTACCTGTAAAGTAGCCCATATGTCTGCCTTTCTATGCCCCTTCCTGAGCTCATAATGGGACCAAAATATACACCTTTCTACAACTTACTGTTTTCAAAGAATAGAAATATTATTCTTTTAAGGTCATATAAAGAAGATAATTTATTTTTTAAGTAGCAGTATAATTTTCTTTTGTAAAAATATACTTATTCAACCATTCCTTTATTGACAAAAATTCTGCCTGTTTCCAGGCCCACTGTCCTCTTTGGTGTTAAATGATAAGCTTATGAAAAGTAAATCTTTTGGTCAGAGTACATATATAACTATTTTTAATAGTATCTTGCTAGATTACATAATCCTAACCTTTACTAATTTAAAACTTTACCTCGCAGACCTTTCTTTTTGAAATCAGATCTTTCTTTTGCCTTTTTGATAGTAAAGCTTTAAAGTCTCTGTTTTAAATTTTTAATTGTTTCCTATACCCAGAATAAAATTAGTAAGAAACTCAGATCATAAGCTTAATAGACATGTAAGGTATAAAAGAGGACTCTTAAATTTGTTTACTATTTCCTGCCTAAGAGCAGAAGGGAGTTTAGAAGAACAGAGTCTTGGGTTATGTTTTGTTATGGAGTTTCCTTGACTTAGGCTGGCTCATGATTTTGGGCTCCTTCTAGACCAAAGCTCATGCTTCAGAAAATAGAACAAAAAAGTTTTGTTTGTTTTTTTTTTTACAGTCCTCATGAAAAGATACTTTTAATTTTTCAATTTTAACTAAATTCTTCCTTGCTTTTATTTATCAAGAAGGCTTTACCAACTCTCCTTAGCAGTTCTGTATAATCTGTGGAGTACAGTTTTAGAGATTGTCTCAGAAAAGTGCTGGCGGCCACATACAAACATTCCCTATCATAATGTTTGACCCCTTCAGCTCTTATTTTGGTTATTCCAAAAAGTGACAGTCTGCCAGAAGCCTTATGTGACTATTTATTTTTCTCTGTTTCTAAGCAGTTCACATGTCAAAAAATATAATATATAAGACATTTGGCTGTCTAAACCCTGCCATCTGTGGGAAAGAGTTTCTTTTAATCAATTTAATCAAACTCTGTTTGTAGAACTGACAAATCTGCACATTCAGGGTAGGAGAGAAAGTTTATTCTAATTAATTCTTCTTGATTTGGTAACAATATAAATATTTAAATCAGTACTGCAGCATGGTTTAGTAGAAAGATATCAGATGGAATTGAATTTGAAACTCAGCTTCACCTCACAATGGTAGTGTAGACTTGGCCAAGTTAATTATATTCTTTGAGCTTCAGTTTCTTCATGTATAAAATTGGAGTAAATACTTCTCTACTAAAGTAATATGGAAAAGTAAATCATACAGCAACAGAAGAAAAAAAAATAGATAAACTACAACAAAATAAAAAACTTTTGAGCATCAAATGATATAACCAATAGAGGGAGAAACCAACCCTCAGGGCCCTCAGACTTCCCAACAAGATCTCATTGATCTGGCCTTCAAGGTGCAGCAGTGCCTCTCAGAGCTCCAGTTACTGGCTTCCACCATTAGACAAAACTCAGCTATTTCTGAGTTTTCTGAAAACTCTCTGGGCAGTCAAAAATAACTAACTAACTAACTAAATAAATAAATAAAAGAAAATCTCTCCCCCACCCCTAACCATGTTTTAAATGCAGTAGGCTGGGACATGGGCAAAGCAATGCCTAAATCCAAATCTTCCTCATAAGCCATGTCCAGCCTGCAGAGGTCCTCCCTGGAAGTCTGATGGCCCAGGTCTTTCAGAAGATCTGCTTTCTCAGTCACTTCCAAGACCTAGTAAATATTCTCAACCTCTTGAACCTAGCTGCAAAAGACTGATGATCCTTAGAAAATCAGGATGCCCCTGGATGCCATCCTGGAAAACTAAACTCTGGGTGGTAAGCCAATGTCTTTTTTTCTAATAAACACAGGAGCAACTTTTCCACCTTATAAAGACCCTCTAAATAAAACAGATCTCAGTGGTGGGAACTGACTAATTTATGGCATCCTCAGACTACTCCACCCTCATGGTGCTGCAATCATGGCCTCCTGGTTTATTTTCTGTTTTAGGGCCACTAATTATGATTTTTTTAAATTCTCAGTTTCAGACCCATAATCCTCCATCTTATCTCTCAATTTATTGACCAGTCACCTAAAAAACAACGCTCATGTCCTTGCCCAGTTCAAACTGAAGACCCAAAATGGTCCTGTAAAACATCACTCCCCTTCCCCACTCCACTCCCCATTTTCTTTTTCTTTACAGGGAGTCTACCATGCATCCGCTCATCTCACAGGAAGCAAAGAAATACCATGCCCATCATCCCACCTCCTTATAGTAGACTAAAAAAATGGGGATGATAGAGTCAAATGGCTGGAGCTGCCAAAACAGAGTGGACTGCCAAAATAGAGCAGACTCACCCCCAAAGTGCCAACCTCTACCCTTCTGCTGGATGTCCCACCCTGGAAAGAGGATATGCCAACCTCCACCCTTCTGACCTTTAAAACCTCCATCCACCATTACCCATATGCTGACTTCCTTCACAAACTCAGCTCACTCTCACTGGGGTGGAAATAAAAGCCAATATTCACATGCATAACCTGGGTTCCATTTTCCTTTCATTTCCTTTCTTTCCATGTCTTGGAATAATTTTTATTTTTTGGTCTTTGACCTCTCATCCCACATTCGAAACTAGACAAAACCCCTTATTTTCCACACGTAAACAAATAGACATTTTTCTATCCAAACTGCACTCTCTGAATACAAGCAAAAGAGGAGAAATGCTGCTTTTCCAGCATTTCATGTAGGCCAGGCCCCTTCTGGAGTATACCACACTGCTGCTTCCCTCCCACTCCCTGAACTGCATTCATTTGTTAATACCTTCATTCAGTCACTAATCAACATTGAAGTCTATGAAGTTCTGGCCAAGTATAGTTCCCCAAAGCTCCTAGAGGAAAGAGTCATGCGGAGACTTTCCACTTGGGTCTCCCCACCTCTTCCGGAGGCTCTGGTGCCTTTCCTTTCTTCTGTCACTTTCTATCTAATAAATCCTATCTTATTACTGATCTCTGTGGTCTGTGGGTTCATTCTTCAAATCTCTGAGACCAAGGACATACAGAAAGAAGTGGGTTCATTCTTCAAATCTCTGAGATCAAGGACATACAATAGAAAGAAATTCCAACAACATTTTTACATTCATGTTCATAGCAGCATTATTCACATTAGGGAAAAGGTAGAAACAGCACACGAGTCCACAAATAGATAGATGAATAAACAAAATGTAATATATACATACAAAAGAATCTTATTCATCCTTAAACACGAAAGAAATTTTGACATATTCACAATATGGATGAATCTTGAGAACATTTTTCTAAATAAAAAAGCCAGTTGCAAACATGAAAATACAAATTATCTAGAGGAGTCAAATTATTTAGAAAAATAGAATGGGGAGGGCGGAGACAAGATGGCTGACTGAAGCGAGCTTTTCACAGAGGCTCCTGTCTAGAAGGAGAGTTAAAGGACAGAAATTTAGCATAACCTGGTGGATTAGAGCTGTGCTAAGAGAGAAGGTTGAAGAATGCACATCAACGCCACTGGGCGAGCTGTGACACCAAGGATACATACAAAAGGTACAAATCCATCACCAAGTGGATGGGAGTCCCCTCCCCCATGAGAATGTCTTGGCATGCCCCACAAGCAAATGAGCAGAGTTCAAAAGTCCTCCCACTATACTCCACAGGAGAGACCTTCTAAAAACTGGACCTACCTCCTCTACTAGAGTGCTATGGCGCTCTCCTGCCAGGCATAAAGCTGTAGAAAGCTGTATATATTCTCTACCTGCAATTCTGAGCTCCCAGCACTCCCCTCCACTCTCACTCTGAGGTCTGGAGGCCTGTCCCCCAGGAGTCCAGATTCTTGGGTGATTTCTAGAGGGGTGTGGATAGGGCCTGGACTGCAGCTGATCAGTTCTGATTCTGTGACATGGCAGTAAGGAGAGGACAGTTGGCTGAGAGAAAACCACGTGGGAGCAGCAGTGCCCCAAGGCACAGAGCAGCAGCCGTTTTTGGCAACAATAGGGCTCACAACTGGTAATTTCGAAGTTATATCCCCTGTCTCTCTGGGCAACCAGAGGAGGCTGGGCATCTTCTCAGGTGGCTACCACTGCGGAACAAATCTGGGATGGAAACACAGGCCCTGTGAGTAAAGAGTTTGCCTGAGGCGATACTGGCCTGGGTGGAGCACAGGGACTAGAAAATGCATGTGCAGAGCTGGGAGATTCCCAGGGTGGGACTGACCAGAAGATGGCTTTACTGAGCTTAAGACAAACCCCACCCACAGGGGACCATCAGCTTAAACAAAGGAGGGTAGACAGAGGATGGAACTGACAAGTAATCATCCTATGAATATAAACTACACCTGAGACTGTACAGCAGCACAGACGGGGCCTGAGGCACAGTTTCTGGGAATGCAAAACAGCTTCTCTTCTGCAGGGGAATTTAGCAGGGACAGAAACAAATTCCTGCAAAGTAGTTCTGTCAGTAACATCAATCAGAAGCAGGGCTAGAACTGAGTGAACACCTCCCATCAGGCCTCCATCAAGCGCCTGAGGTTGTCAGGCCTCACCTCCCCCTGCTGGATAGAGGCAGAGAGCAGCGGCCTGGCTGAGAAGATACAGATTTCCTTGTGCTGCAGGCAGGTGAAAACCTCTGGAGTATCTGCTCATTGGAGGCAACTGGGTCATAGCCCTGTGGGGTTATCAAAGCTATGACTGATATCAGGGTTATGACTGGGTGTGTCAGAGGTGCAAGGTTGGGAAAAAGGCATCAACCTTCCCAGACTAATCTATTTGCTGGGTGGGTCCTCCTGACTTCATGGAGCACTGGAACAAGTCATATCTAAGTTGTCACCAGACCCCTGTAATCTAGTTGCCAGAGAATTTTTAAACTCTCCCCCCTGAGACTGGTGCTGACTGAGACAATTGATTTGGAAATTTTTAACTAAGCCAATCACCCAAGGACTATTCAAGTGGTGCCTGGGGTGTGTGATTGTAGGAAGGTTTGATTTTCTTTTTCCAAATGTTACCTGTTGGGGGCTGGGTGACTTAATTGCTAATATTTCACCATAGCTGAGACTTCAACCCAGAGTAACTGTTTCACTAGGGTCAGACAGAGACCAGCTGAAAACAAGACAGAGCCACTTAGCCCCACCACACCAAACAGGTCCTCAGTTTCTCGGGCCATAGCACTGTACAGGTCCTTGACAGAGCTCCAGGGGAAAAGTCAAACAGTGTAAAATAATCATGGGGCGGAATCAGTGGAAAAACTCTCGTAGCATGAATAACCAGAATAGATCAACCCCCACAAGAAAAGATATGGCAGATGTAACTAAAAATCCCATTCATAAACAGCTGGCCAAGATGTCAGAAAGCAAAGTCAGAATTTGGATTACAAATAAGATTTATAGAATGGAGAAAAATTTGAAATTAGAAATTCGAGGAGCAATTCAAAAGTCAGAATTAGAAATTCAAGGAAGAATTCAATGAATTTGAAGACAAAATCACCAAAGATTTTGACCTACTGAAGCAAGAATTTGCAGCACTCAAAGATCTGAAAAATACAGTAGAATCCCTCAGTAACAGAGCAAGCAGAAGAAAGGATTTCTGACATTGAAGACAAAGGTTCAAAATACTACCAAACTCTCAAAGATGAAGAGAAATGGAGAGCAAAAACAAATCATTCTCTTAGAGAGCTCTGCGATAATTCGAAGAAGGCTAATATCCACCTCACTGGAATCCCTGAAAGTGATGAAGTGGCTTTGCAAGACACAGAGGCCCTTCTCCATGAAATTATGAAAGAGAATTTTCCAGACATGCCAAGAGATTCTGAAATTCAGATAGCAGACAGTTTCAGAATGCCAGCATGACTCAATCCAACTAAGCCCTCCCCCAGGCATATCATAATTAACTTCTACTAAAGTTAATATGAAGGAGAAAATTCTGAAAGCAACCAGATGTAAGAAATCCATTATCGACAACGGGAAGAATATTAGAATGACAGCATATCTCTTTGCTGAAAACTTTCAAGGCAGAAGAGGGTGGTCATTGACTTTTAATCTCCTAAAGCAAAAAAACTTTCAACCCAGGATCCTGTATCTAGCTAAAGTGAGTTTCATTTATGATGGAGAAATTAAATACTTTAATGACATTCATATGTTGAAGAAATTTGCCATAACAAATTTGCCAAAACTAGCTCTTCAGGATATTCTCAGACCTATCCTCCATAATGACCAGCCCAATCCTCTACAACAAAAGTAAACTCACTCAGAAACTTTTGATCAAACTCCAACTTCCACAGTGGCGAAAGGATTAAAAACGTCCACTGGACTTTTGAAAAATTTGATACCCAAAATTTTAGCAGACTTATCAATATTCTCCACTAATGTGAATGGTTTAAATTGTCCTCTAAAGAGGCACAGGTTGGCTGAATGGATACAAAAACTCATGCCAGATATTTGTTGCATACAAGAGTCACATCTTACCTTAAAAGATAAATGTAGACTCAGGGTGAAACGATGGTCATCTATATTTCTGGCAAATGGTAATCAGAAAAAAGCAGGTGTTGTAATTTTATTTGCAGACACAATAGGCTTTAAACCAACAAAAGTAAGGAAGGATAAGAATCGTCACTTCATATTTGTTAAGGGTAATACTCAATATGATGAGATTTCATTATTAATATTTATGCACCCAACCAGAATATGCCTTAATTTATAAGAGAAACTCTAACAGACATGAGCAACATGACTTCCTCTAACTCCATAATAGTTGGAGATTTCAACACTCCTTTGGCAGTGTTGAATAGATCCTCCAATAAGAAGTTAAGCAAAGAAATTTTAGATCCAACATTTGGATTTAGCAGACATCTACAGAACATTTCATTCCAACAAAACTGAATACACATGCTTCTCATCAGCAATGAAACATACTCCAAAATCGATCACATCTTAGGTCACAAGTCTAACCTCAGTAAATTTAAAGAAATAGAAATTGTTCCTTGCATTTTCTTGGACTACCCTGGAATAAAAGTTGAACTCAGTAACAACAGGAATCTGCATACTCATACAAAAACGTGGAAGTTAAATAAACTTATGCTGAATGATAGCTGGGCCAGAGATGAGATTAAGAAGGAAATTGCTAAATTTTTGGAACAAAACAATAAGAGACAAATTATCAGAACCTCTGGGATACTGCAAAGGCAGTCCTAAGAGGGAAATTTATAGCACTGCAAGCTTTCCTCAAGAGAATGGAAAGAGAGGAATTTAACAACTTAATGGGACATCTGAAGCAACAGGAAAAGGAAGAACATTCCAACCCCAAACCCAGTAGAAGAAAAGAAATAACCAAAATTAGAGCAGAATTAAATGAAATTGAAAACAAAAGGATTA
>CAUYPK010053275.1:0-71415 GCA_963574355.1 Loris lydekkerianus | reverse complement strand
TTGCATTCCCACCAGCAGTGTAGAAGTGTTCCCTTTTCTCTACCATGCCAACATCTCTGGTCTTGGGATTTTGTGATATGGGCTAATCTTACTGGAGTTAGATGATATCTCAAAGTAGTTTTGATTTGCATTTCTCTGATGCAAAATGTGGCTTTTTAAGCTACATTCCAGAATGAAGGAGGTTGTTCACAAAAAATCCAGCAGCAATTGAAACCTGCCTTAGAATGAAAGAGAGAACCCAGCTTCAGACATTTTCAGACTATTGTCCTGACTTCAAATGGTGGGTCAGATGCTGCCAAATCAAAGGGTGAATGAAAAGTTCAAAGTGCACCCTCGAGGGAACCTAACAGGATGCCAGCCTGGCTCCTTTTTCTCTAGTAAGTTCTAAGCCAGGACAAGCCTGCAGGATGATGGACCAGAGGGAGGTTTCTATTGCTCTAAATCACACACGGGCAGGCTTGGACCATGGACTGTCCTCTCTCATTCTTTCACCATGGATAACACTACATATGCCAAGAAAGACTTTAGCTGCATGTTTATTATCTAGGCATGAAACCAAGGTGACGTTTTGAGCATAAGGGGCTGATCTTGGGGTGCTAAGAGCTATTCTATTCTGACTATGCCTTGGTGATTCAAGTATCCAAAACACAATAGCAAAAAGGTCACTTTGAACCACTTTGCACCCATTAGGGTTACTATTGTCACGACAACAAAGAGTAACAAGTGTTGGTGAGGATGTGGAGAAATGGGAACTCTGGCGCGTTCTTAATGAGAATGTAAATGGTACAGCTGTTGTGGAGAACAGTATGGCAGTTCCTCAAAAAAATTCAACACAGGATTGCCATATGATCTGATCCAGGAATTCCAATTCTGGGTATGTACCCAGAGGAGATGAAAGCAAGGACTTGAAGAGATGTTTGTAGACTCATGTTCCAGCAGCATTATTCAAAGTAACCAAAAACAACTCAAGTGTCCTTCCATGGATGAATGCAGAGACAAAACGTAGTGTACACCTACGATAGAGCTTCTTCCAGCCTTAAAAAAGGCTGAAATTCTGATAGATGCTAAAATACACATGGATTTTGAAGACATCACACTAAGTAAAACAAGACAGATGCAGAAGAACAGTGGATATTATATAAACCACTTCTAGAGGGATCCAGGCAGTCAAAATACCAGAGATAGAAAGTAAAACAGAGGTCACCTGGGTGTAGGGGGACAGGAAAAGAGGGAGTTAGTCTTTAGTAGGTCCAGAGATTCCGTGATGAAATATTACTAGGGATGAAAACTGGTGACGGTTGCACAAGGTGAATTTACTTAACACTGCTGAAACTGTGCATTTAATGGTTAGAATGGTATATTTTATTTTACGAACGTTTTTACCAAAAATTTAAAGAAAAAGTTCAATCTCCTCCAAGGAAAGAAAAAATGAGAACTCTTTTTTCCCCCAAATTCTAGCTAAGAGCTATAGAAGAGGCAATGGTGAACAAGACATGAAGTTTGGCATCAGGAAATCACGTCTATAAAAGTATAAGCCGAGTGTGGTCCATGCTCTGAACTATAAACAAGCCCAAAGGAACACAGCACCAGAGAAAGTAGTTCTGACTTGGAGGGTCTAGGACAGGCTGTATGGAAGAAATGGTATTTCAGCTGGGTTTTGAGGAATGAAGAGAAGTTCTTCAGGTAGAGGCATGGAAAGGTGCGGCAAGTGGTATAAACAGTGTAGGTAGGGCCAGAGACAGAAAGGGCAGGTGTATTTAGGGAACAGTGAATAGCTGTGTGACATGGGGATTTGAGCTTGAAAAGAAAGACAAGGTTTGAGCCTTGGAGAGCATTAAGCCCCAGACCCAAAAATGGGGCTTTTATTCTACTGACAGCAAAGAATCAATGAAGGTTTCTGTAAAAGGGGGCGTTTCCCTATTAAAGCAACTGACAGTGGACGCCAGGCTAACAATCCATTATAGAAATAAGCAGATGGCGTAGCCTCAGTAAGGGAACTCGCACTCATAGCAAGAAGAATGAACGCTGAAACTACACTGAGATGCCATTTTTAATCTATTAGCTTCATAGAGATCAAAAAGTCAGATAATGCACTATCCTGGCCACAGCGTAGGGACACATGGCCCCTATGTACTGCTGGTGGCAGGATTTCCATCAGGCCAATCAAGCAATATCTGCCCAAAGTGTAAATGCACCCACCCTCTAGCCCGATAATTCCACTTGGGAATTTTTCCTACAAATATACTCAAGTCTATGCAAAACGAGGTTTATGTGCATGAATTTTTACCATAGCACTGCTCGTAATAGTAGAAGATGGGAAGTCCGAATGCCCATCAATAAAGTGCTGGTTAAATGTCAGAGCACATCCATCTGTGAAGCATTATGCAGATTTTAAGAAGAGGAATATCTAGCTCAGCAGTTAGGGTGCCGGCCACATACAGTGGGGCTGGCGGGTTCAAACCCTGCCTGGGCCTGCTAAACAACAATGACAACTGCAACAACAACAACAACAAAAATAGCCGGGCATGTGGTGGGCACCTGTAGTCCCAGCTACTTGGGAGGCTGAGGCACAAGAGAATTGCTTAAGCACAAGAGTTTGCTGTGAGCTATGATGATACAGCACTCTATCAAGGGCAACAAAATGAGACTCTGTCTCAAAAAAAAAAAGAGGAACATCTTCATGTATAAAGGAATGAGCTCTAAAAGGTCTTTTTTTTTTTTTTAAACAGGTTCATAAATACCATTTGGATTAAGTATGTGTGTGCATATTCTCAAATACACATATCACTGGTTGCTGACATGGGTAAGGTCAAGGTGACCAGGAGAGAGGATGAGAGAGAAGGAAGGATGTGTATCCTTCTTATCTTTGAATTTTCTACCAAGTGTTTGGTTTTGTTTTTTTTTTAAGGAGTAGGAAGTGAGGTGAAACAACCATCCTAAAAGGTGGGCATGGAAAATGTGGCCTCTCTCTCTGCAGAGAGAGAACAGGTGAATTGCAGGCATTCCTTTTGATTAGTCCTGGGAAACCTGTGGAAGAAAGAGGCGGTGACAGTCCAAACTATCTGCCCCCCGAAGAAAGAGTTTTAACTGTTTTATGGTCTTGTTTATGCTACCAAATTACAGGGGGGTCACAAATATAAAAATCATCATGTAGTTAGAAGAGAATGTTAGAGCAGATGGGTCCTTGGTGAGGAGCCCGTCCACCCCCACGTTCTGCAAACAAGAGGTGACATTCTCCAACACCACCAGCTGGTGGGTTAGCAGGGAACCTGGCTCCTTTTCTTCCCTCCACTCCCGCCCCTGTCCGTCCCCCCCACCATGGCACCCATGTCACATAACAGCAAGACGACACAGTCCCCATTTCATGACCACCTGGGAACTCCAGGCTGAATCCTGCGTCCACCCGTCCGTTCATCCGGCCAGATGCGCCAAGATGTTGCCAAAGAGAGGCAGGACCAACCAGCCTGCCTCGTTCCAAAGCAGCGCCCCAAATGCTTCCTGCACTAAATGGGACAGGAAGAAGTGCTTATTTAGGGAGCCCGTGGTGGTGTATGCTGCAGTGTATTAAATATCACACCGTGTTCTTTCCTTCAGAATGACTTAAAACCTCTTCCTCATTCTTTTCATATATACCTTAAAAACTAATCTGGGCCCAGTTCTGCTGCTGCATTTTTTTTTTTTCTTTTTTTGGTCACATTTTTAATGCTGGTGATAGGAACGCCAGTGAAAATCCTTTTCGACAGAATACTGGAGAATGGCCATTTGATTTTACTACAAAAGTGCTGTTAATAGTAATCCTGTTCATTATTTTACATCTTAATGCTAAAAAGTCCACTTTTTAGACCAGTCCACTTTTCTCCATTAATAAGCACAGCCCGCTGAGCACAGATTTGGTTTTAACTGTGCTCATAACATTTTGGCTAAAGAAGGTCTATACACACCTCGCCGTGTACCTCCCCAGAACCTTCCCTCCAAATTCTGCCTCACAGAAAATACTCACATGAAGATTGGTTTGTTTTCACCCATTTCAAAGTCTCAATTGCTATAAAAATAAACCCAAGAGACACGGGTTCTAGATGTATACAACACAACCGGAGTAGACACAAGTCACATTGAGCCCTCGCAGTGTGGCTGGTCCTAACTGGGATGCACTCTAAGTATAAAATGTTTGCACAAAGCCAAGGCAAGCAGAATGCCTGAGCTCACGAGTTCAAGACCAGCCTGAGCAAGAGCAAGATCCTGTCTCTAAAAAACAGCCAGGCGGGGCAGCGCCTGTGGCTCAAGGAGTAGGGTGCCGGCCCCATACACCAGGGGTGGTGGGTTCAAGATCAGCCCTAGCCAAAAATGCAAAAAAAAAAAAAAAAAAAAAAACTAGCCGGGCATTGTGGCAGACACCTATAATCCCAGCTACTCAGGAGGCTGAGGCAAAAGGATCACTTGAGCCCAAGAGTTTGAAGTTGTTGTGAGCTATAATGCCATGGCACTCAACCCCAGGGAGACTGAATGACACTCTATCTCGGAAAAAAAAAAAAAAAAAGAAAGAAAAGAAAATGTTTGCACGGACACTGGATTTCAAAGCCTTAGTATAAAAAAAAGGGTGTGAAATATTTCATGAATAAGAGTTATCCAGCTTGTATGTTGAAATGATAATTTAGATACATTGAGTTAAATAAGATATATTATTAAAATCAGTTCTGCTTATGTTTTTAATGTGGCTACTGGGGAATTTAAATCTGTGCCTCACATTATATTTCTACTGAATGGTGCTATTCTGGATTGGAGGTCGGCAGACTTTTCCTGTAAAACAATGGCCAGATGGTAAGTCAATATTTAGGGTTTTGCAAGCCACTTGGTGTCTACTGCAACTACTGAATTCTGCTCCACCAGCATGAAAATAGCCTTAGGGACACAACAGAATGAGCAAGGCTGTGGCCCAATACAACATTGTTGACAAAGACAAGAAGTTGGATGGACTGGCCTGTGGGCCATAGTTTGCTAACAACCACTGTTCTAGATTATCAAGCTTGATGGAGTTTTGAAGAACACAAGACAGCAGAAGGTGTGCTCCGTAAGGAATTACTACATGGGAGAAATGGGGGGGATAACCCAGTTGGGCAGAATTCATCTATGCATGGTTGATGGGGCTTGACTCCCAATTTTCCTAAGGTTTCCTGATGGTGGGTGGGTGTCGACATCTTGCTATTGTTTCTTTTACAAAAGCTCTAAGTTGATGAAAAGGTGAAGCTAGTCTGGGCAAAGAGACAAACTGCATGGTCTGAGATGGGTTATTCAGGAAGTATAAGAAGCCCAAGAGACAGCTTAAGGAAACTACTTTAGAGCAACTTCAGGGGTGGGGGTTGCTGATTCTGCACCTCAGAATCAGCACAGGTGCCTCCTGTGCAGCATGGTCCACATGCCTCGAGAAGGCACTTTGGGGTACCCATGTGACGAAGGAAGCTAACACCTTGCAGGCTGGAGCAGACCCAGTGGGCAGCTGCCACACCACGAATTGTGGCTATCTCTGTTATGTACAAAACCAACACTGATTAGCAACACATCACACTGTAAATATTGATTAAACTGAAGCTGATTTTCTGGCGCAAGTCATGTGTGTGGTTATAAGCTGTTTCCTGCCAGGAAAATAAGGCAATTAACTTGAAGAGTTTCAGCTACCGGCATGACACGTGTCCAACCTTCATAGGTATTTTCTCATGCCAGGTTGCATTAACATAAGCTAAAAATTTACCCGCACGTTCCTTTGTTTAGAAACTATGAGGTCAGAGTCCATGCCACTGTCAGGTCTCTAGCTTCTAAGATAGAGTCTGACACACAGTAGGAATCTAGTGTTTCTTGTAGAAATAAAGTTCTAGGCATGGACACCTCTGCCAGGTGCCTCAGTGGCCCTGAGGGTACCTGCCTATAAACCAAAAGACCTGACCCACTGCCCTTTCTTTGCAATCATAAGGTCTCTCTCTTTATGTTCCCTCCCCACACCTGCCACCAATGTCTCTACTTTTTCTCCAACTTCATTATTAACTCCTTCCAAAGAGCTCTTACATTTTGACAGCTCACTGGGCCCCCGGGGGTCAGAGCTGCCCTGGGGGACTGTGAGGTCAGGGAAGGTAGCACCTTGGCCCTCACTTTACTCATTAGTGGTGAAATTCCCCAGCTATTTTGTCCCTCCAGACAACTGTCCTCTATTCTATTTTATTCTATATCATATTTCCATTATTCCACACCGAAAACACAAGTTAAATTTGTGTTTGATGCCTCCATGCGTCCACCCTCTGCTGGATTCCCATTCACCTGGCAAGTTCATCCATGTTACTGTGATAATGAAAAAATGCAGAGGTAAAGTCTTGAACCTATATTTCTATGCCAGCTTGTGCAGATAATGTCTTAAAAGCACAGCCCAAATACACTTTAACTCTACGCAAAATATCTGGGGTGTAGAGGGGCATTTCTGCATCCCTCTAATTATGCCATTTAGGCCGCCACATAGATGTTCCACCTCAAAAGCTAATAATCTACTCTGCACACCACAGCCCTGGGCTCTGTAAGAGGCCTGGGCCCTCAAATATCTGTTTAGACCAGATGTGAGTCCTAATCAAAGTCAAATTTGACAATGTCATGCACAGTCACAAAAGACAGATTCCTCTGGCTTTGTGTAAGTGCACATGTATTGTACATTTTTCAGAAAAGAAAGAAATGGGCCTGTTAATGTCTTTTCATGATAGAAGACCCAAAATAGGAGATCTAAATGCATTGAATTCAGCCTGGGAATCAAGAAGCAGATGAATTTATGTATCTTGTGGTTGGAAAAAAATAAAAAACTCTCAGTACTGCTTAAACTTCTTTTAGGATGACTGCATTTGCTTTCTTTAAACAAAATCAATAAAAAGAAACCCTATTCAAATAACTCTCCCTTGTTCCAAAAAGTTGAGAAAACTTGGCCCTGTTCTCTATATGGTCCACTCAGTATTTAAGGATGGGCAGAGAGACTGGAAAATTTTAAATCATTCACATCTCACTGTGGGAAGTTCATTTACATTGACACGTGCATGTGGGTAGATCTGATATGCAAACGGTAACTGTTTTTCTCATTCTGGACCATACCAGCCCATTAGTTATAAGAAAACCCTGACTGGATCTGACTTTCCATAGGTCAAAAAAGGCAACTGTGTGGCCTTTGACAACCTATTTTTCCAATGTCTGCTGACTAGACATAAGCTAAAATTTTGTGTCTGTCAACCAAGTATGCAATTAAGCAAAATGGGCAATGAGGTGAATCTGGACTTCAAAATCTAAGATGTGCCTTGGGAAACATCCCTTCTCAAACCTGAGAGCTGGCTAGAGACATCCCACCACAATAATGGTCCATATTCCTAAGTGTATAAGATCTATGAATACAATTTAATATGCTTTTTCTTTCTCACTCAAACCATAGTGACAAAGGTTGATTTGGTTTTATTTCATTGAGTTTCCACTGTGTGCTGGGTACTAGGACAAGTGAGGTAAACCTTTCTTCTCACTTCTAATGCCATCCTCTCACATAGAACTTGACAGAAGGTCTCACTTCTAATTCTCATAACAGCTCTGAGAGGGGGACTGCATTCTAGTTCCACAGCTGAGGGAACGGATTGGATTCAGAGAGGGTGAGTAACTCGCTCAAGGTCAACCAGCAACTAAAAAGCAGTGCCAAAATTCAAATCCATATTGGCTGACTCCAAAGTCAGCAGTGGTGTGCCTCTTGCCTTCCAGAAACAGAAAATGATGCCCTTGACTCATCCACTTGACTTTACACCTGTTCCCACTTTCTGGGAATCTCAAGACTTACTTCATTCTCATCTTAAAAGGGAGTGGGTGCTTGTGTATGTGAGTTAAAACTCTAACATGTCAGTATGCCTAGAGTCTGAAGAGCATAGGCATTACTTTACCCACAAACACACACATACTGGATAGAGCCAACTTGCAGCCCCGTCAAGCCCTTCCTCTGGGAAGGAGGGACTCAGAGCCGCCAGGGCTGACTCTCACCAGCAATTCCTCACCTGCTGCCCAGGCCTCCTGCCCTCAGATCCTTTCTCAGGGGAATGTGATGAGCCAATAAACAGGATAACTGAATTCACTTTAGGCTATTTATGGGCTCCTTGGGTCTATCTATCTTCTCAGCAAATTGCCTGGGTTCTTTATTTCTTCTCTTGTATGTTTCTTCTGCTCCTGTGCTTTTGCCAACAGGCTGCCAGAAGAAATAGAAACGCAGCTTGGGAGATTTTAGCTCTGGTCAGGACTACAGAGGCTACCAGCGGATGTGAAATTTGGATATTATCTCTATATTTCAAATAGTCATAATCACTCTTCCCTGAGCTAGGTAACTGTGGGTCTCTGCCTGGTTTGGACCTCCCTATATCCGGTATTATGCACAAGTAAGGGGTTAATGAATATGCCTAGATGGATAACTGATGAAGTGTGGCCACCGTAGAATCCCTGACAACTCTATCCCACCCACCATCTGCTAACTCCCCCCTCACCTATCTGTGCTGTTAATGTCCCCTTATTTCTTTGTCCTTCAGTCATCTAATAAGTGCAAATGTCCACTGAACATTTCAACTGTATAGCTGACATTGATATTGGTCATCCCGAGACTTATTTTTTCACTTAAGAAAAATGGCACATTCCATGCCAAAGTTGAAGATGGACAGAATCACCTCCTAGAGTAGTCATTGAAACAGATGGAGCTAGGGCAGCCTCGGGCTGCTTCTACCCAAATTGGGAGGAAGGTAAGTCTTAATGGCCTGTGACAGTGGCAAGGGCATCTGCAGGGAGGATAAGTCTCCCTGTATCGGGCAGACTGCTCAGCACCGGTGACCTCCATGGAGGCAATGTCATTATCCTTTGCTTTCGAGGGCCTCGTCCTTTTTGAGGAGGTTCTCTGTATCTTGACCTTTGGTGACCTCAGAATTTTCTGGCAGCCCCTGGAACCAGGGATCATCTTTTCAGAAATCTGTTTGGCATCGTTCCGTGACTTATCTTTCAGGCCTCATCACAATTATTCATGCTTTGGCAGTATCCTAGCTACCGTCACAGCTCTCTTCCGGGCTGCCACAGAAGGTTACTCCGTCCCAGATGATGGAAGAGGAAGGCACTCGCCTCCCCAGGACCCTGACTCCAAGTTCTGCACAGGGGGCAGAGGTCTAAAGGCATCTGCTTGGACGCCACTCTCTACCTCCAGCCCTTGTGAACAGGCAAGCAGGTGAAGATAACACAAAACAGGAATTGGTCCTCAAATCATGGACAACTTGGGTTTGGGATGCATTCCAAAGCACACTTCACTGCACACTTGGATACACAGTCACACAAACTCAAATGCTGCTTAAACCCCATCAGCGGCCTCTGGACTATAAAAAGACCCGATCCTTTACCTTCCATTATAAATGGCAAACAGTTTCAGGGCTTCACCCTTCACCCTTTTTTTTTTTTTTTTTTTTTTAATTCTCTTTAACATCCTGCTTCTATTCTGTGGCCTGCACTTCCTGCTTTGTATATTTTAGATTACTTTAGACATGACCTCACATCCTGGCCAATTGCACAGTAGCTGCTAATGGCCAGAGCTTTGCTAATGGCTGGCACATATACTCATGACAAGAGTGGGTTGCAAGCAACAAAATGCAGAAGGCAATAACCTAGCATGGGTTATAGCTGGGGCTCTGGGGGTAGGCAGATTTAGGTTTCAATCTCAGACTACCTGTGTGTCCTGGACTAATTAACTTAACATCTCTGAGCTTCTGTTGCCTCATCTAAATTAGAGATCATAAGAGCGCCTCTCTCATAGGGTTATTGCCAAGATTAATCTTGGATAATGCCTGTGAATGACTTAGCACAATGCAAGCTTTTATTAACCATTTAGGCTTGCCAGTTAGGAAATAGATTTCTGCTTCTGGGGTCTATCTGATCCTGCCCAGCTATTCTGTTCCACCTCTGCACATCTCATCTCCCAACCAGTCCCTTCCTCCAGGAAGCATTCCTTGATTGAACAGAAGGCACACCATTGGGAGCCTGTATTTTTCTGTTTTGCCATGTGTTCATACAGATGACTCCATTTTCCCCAATTCACACACCAAGCTTCTCCAAGATCAAGATGTCTTACCTTTCCATCATATCTCGGGCAGCCCACACCTAGAGAACAAAATCCCTAGCAGATGGCTAACCCTTTAAAACAACATGTGTAAGACCTTTTTGCTTTTGCTTCTTGGATTCACCAAACCTTCTCACACAGTTGCAAAATGGCTCTCTTGTTTATCAAAGTCTTTCTTATACAGTAAAATTTCAGGAGCTCATGTGAAGGAAGCACATGAGAGGCAGGAAGCTCTGACATTCCCTACTCCATGAGGTTTCCAAATCCATTCCCTCCCTGTCTGCCAAGACATTCATCCATGCTCTAGTTATTTTCCACATTACAGTATGTTCTATAATCTCTCTTTCCAGAGCCCTACCTTACCACTCCACTTCAACACTACGGTCTACACACGGCATCATCTCCCCCGTGATGTCATCTCTTTAATCCCCCTCTGGTTCCTACAGAACTTTTGTGCTTCCCCCATCATCTGTATCAATTCACGCACCCCACTTAGGCCCTGGGGCTTTGCTCTTGTTACTCAGATTTCTTGAACTGTCAAGATGTAGTCAATCCTTGGCAGGTCTGGAGATTTCCACGTGGAACTTTCCAGACCACCTGCACATTCATGTTTCACGCGCTGTTCTATCACACCATTTCTGCTTTTGTGGGTAGCCAGCAGCACCTTGTGTACGGGGATCATCTGTTTTAACTGAAATCCTGTCATTTGTTAAGGCAGTTTTATTTATAAGCCCCTGTGCTGTAACCTTGTGGCATAAATATTAAATAATAATATCTCTTGGGCCAAAAAATAAAATCATTCATGTTAACTGACAACTTTGTATGAAAATATGAAGTGCAACCACAAAATTTGGTATTGGCTAATTTTGAAGTATGAGTAAAAGCATGAATTGCTCAACAGGTAGCTGCAAAGACAGAATCACAATTTGCATTTTTACACTCTCTTGCTTCAAGAAATGAAACATCCAAAAAGTAAAAAAAAAAAAAAAAGCGTTAAAAGAAACTTGGGCTGGGTAGCACATTTCTGCAGAATCAAATTCTAATGCCTGCCAGTACCGCCTAAGCAGTTCTTAGCTTCTAAGAGGAAAGACTCCCAATAATGACAATGCCATATAAATGGTAAGTATTTTGGACAATGACACTGCTCAACTTTTTTTCTTTTTAGCATTCTGTGAATTTCCTATTACATCAGTTTCATGATTCAGCATTCTCCATTTATTTACAGTAATATATGGCGGGCGATAGAACCCAAGGTTTCTGCAGGATCCTGGAACTTAAGGTAGGCCGGGCAGGAAGGGTGTCGCCTTCTGTAAATTTGCTATTGTTTAGGAGAATTCAAAACAAGAAAGCAAGCCAACAAAAGAACTGAGAAATATTTCCCCCCACCTTGTTCTGAGGTTCTAAATTATTCCAGTATTTAAAATGAACTGGTTTTGAAAAATAGGTTACTGCCATTTAGTGGATGATTAAAAGAGAAGGAAAGTAGCGTGCAAATCGCAAAGTGATATGTACGAGCCAAACATATTCTCTGAAATGACAATGTTCAAGACGCAGCTAAAGTCACCGCTCCGGCGGTAAGCGTGTTACCGAGAACCAGATTTCTCTCTGGCATCTGCAACTTGGCTGGAGTCACCAAGGAGGAGTTGAAGAGCGCTGAAGACGCGAGGTGCGTTGGCAGAAAACCGTCCGCGCCGCCAGGACCCGCTGGAAACCGAAAGGAGGGTCGAGGCAGGTGGCGGGCGTGGAGAGAAAGAGAGAAAGAGAACTTGGGCACTGGAAGGAAAGGAGCGGCGAGAAGGCGGAGAGGGAACCCCAGGACGGTGGAGAGGAGGCTGGAGAGCGGCGCGCGGCGGGGCGGGAAGCGAACGCGCGGTGGCGGGGCTCCCAGGTGGAGTGGGGGACAAAAAGGGGTCTGCAGGGGAACCTGACCCGAGTCTAGAGCGAGTCTGGGAGCGAGAAGAATAGACAGGAGTGAGAGAGAAGCGAGGCAAGACCAGTCCACGAGCCCCTCTCCACGCCCCGGGTACCCATCCCAGGTGCCGGGAGCGCCCGGGGCGCAGCGGCCGAGAAGAGAGAAAACTAAAAGCGGCGTCCCCGCCCCGCGTGGCGAGGGTCCCCAGCCGCCCCTACCCGTGTCCCCGGGGCCCCGCGCGGAGGGGAAGACCCGAGCAGGGTCCAGCGCTCACCAGGTAGCAGAGCAGAAGCAGCGCGCAGGCAGGGCGGCCGCCGAGGCCCGGGGGGACGCCGCCGCTCGGGGGGACCATCGCTGCGGCCCGGGGGCCGACAGCGGGAGGCGGGGGGTGCTGCTGCTGCTGCCGCGGCCACCGGAGCCCCGCACCGCGCCGCTGCATGGCGAGGCCGCCCGGATCCGGGCCGAAACAGGTCACCTGGTGCAGAGACCGGCCCCCGCCCGAGGCGCCACCTTCCCGCCCGCCCCCGGCCGGGCCGGCCGCCGCGCGCTGGGCCACCTGCAGCCACCGCGGGACCCGCCGCCGCCGCCGCCGCCACTGCCGCTCCCGCCGTCGCCGCCCCCGCAGCCCCAGCCGAGCGCCGGCTCCTCCCCGCCTCCCAGTCCCCGTCCCCTCCCTCCCTTCTGCCTCCCTGCCCAGCCTGCCTCCCGGCCGCTCCCTCCCGGCCCCGCGCTCCCACCCCTCGGGGCCGCGGGCGCCCACGCAGGTAGGAAGCGACCGGGTCCCGCCCCCTGGGCGCCACCGCCCCCCGCCGGGCCGCGGCCCGCCCCCCTTTCCCTTTCTTTCCCGGGCTCCCCCGCCTCCTTCCGCGCTCCGGCTCTCGGCGACCCCCTCCTCTTTCCCCGTTTCCCTTCTTCCCGCTCCTCTCTCGCTTCCTAGCCCCCTCTTTTTTATTTTCACTTTCTCCCCTTTCTCCGGTTCTTCCTTCCCCTTCTCTTCCTCCTTCCCTCTTTTCTGCTCTCCCCCCGAACCCCCAGGGCGGGTCGCACAGCCCAGTTCCCGCCAGTGCAATGGGTTTTTGTCTGATTGCTTGTTTGGCCCGGGCGCCATTCCCGCAGGGCGCGGGGCGAGCGTGCCCCCTGGAGTTGTGCCACGTGGCCGCCCAGCTTTCCCTGCTTACGGATGGATTTTGACCCCTGCCACCCTCCACCTGTCCACCTGCTGGGCTGGGACCGCCTGTCTGCTGGCACGTTTTTAGTTCGGGCTGCGCCCCACCCTGCCTGCTGGTTCGCGGCACGTTCTGGATGTTTCCCGAGGGTTTTGTGTGGTGCCGCCGCCGCCGCGCTCTTTGTTTTAATTGTCCAGAGTATTGGCACCCAGACCGGGCTTGGATTTCATTTGCATCCCTATGCTCCGGCTTCCACTTTGGACGGAAAAGAGAATGAATTAATTAGGCCAATACAATTGCACTCAAGCCCCAAATAAAAGGGGTGAGGGCAAACAGCTTTTTAAAAAATCAGGACACATCCTCGGCCTTGGGGACGCAGGTTGACTGACTGCTCTCCGACTCCTGTTCTGCGGCCAGGCCGGGGAGAGAGGGGCAGGCGGCTGGACCACCAGCTGGCCCGCGCGCTCTGGCGCTCGGGGAAGCGCCGGGCTGGGTCTATCGGCTCAGACAATTGGGGCCCGCGATTGCTGCTCTGTTAACCCACCTTCGAAAGTTCGCAAAAGCTTCCCTTTGGCACAGGTGGATTGGAGCTAATAATAGACCCGGAGTCTGGGAGGACATAGCCCTTTCCCTATGCTACCACCGTAGGTCAGGTCGCACAACCTGCTTCGGGCAGAAGCTGATGGTGGCCCTGGGAAGCCTCGGGTTGGTGAGCCCGGTGGTGTGGGAATCCCCTGAGTTGGACATCCCTGCATACTTCGATACAGGCCTGGCCACACTGGAGGCGGCTAGAGTCTCCCCAGCTATCATCTCTTACTTTTTTTAGGTCACCCTAGAGTTGTGACCGGTGTGAGGCCCAGCGCCCCACTCCCCCGCATCCCAGTGACACACCGCAAGGGAATGCCTTATTGCACTGTTCTCAAACTTCAGTGCGTGGAGTCACCTGGACAGTCTGTCAAAACACAGATTGCTGGACTCCATCCCTGAAATTTCTGACTCAATTGGTCCTGGGTGGCCTTTGAGAACTTGCCTTTCTAACAAGCTCCCAGTAGCTGCTGCGGCTGCTCCAGCAACCCCCTCCTCCCCCAAACCGCTGGCTTACAGGAAACAAGCTCCTGCCCCTGGTTCCCTCCCAGCCAGCTGCCAGCACATTATTTGGGGGGTTTTGACAGATGCTCACCATGTCCCTGTCCCACTTCTACAGAAACAAAAACCCTTAAAATTCTCCTACATGATGTGGAAAATTATTTACTCTGTCCGGCATCCAAGGGAACAAAAGATTTGGCATCTTTGTCCCAGATCCTGTCTTTATTTTTTCCGCCAGGTCAAAATACAGACTATACTTTTAATGAAAATTGTGGGCTAGTTCAGGAGAATGAGGTCTCAGTAGGCGTCCCTGTATTTCTAGGCCTGTCTTCTTGGGCCTTTCTCCAAAGTTTCTCTCCTTCATCACACACAGACGCTGTTGGTCTTCAGGGAACCAGATGGTTCCCTCAAGTTGTTTGTAATCAGGATTCGTGGAGTCTGGAGTTCTCAAGGCCTGTGACTTTTAAGGATTTGGATTTACGGAAGTATCAGGTACCACTCGAGGTAAGCAGGACCATCCACTCTGTAAGGAAGAGCAGACAGGTAAAACTAGAGCCAAAATTCAGTTTGGTCCTCTATAAGGGACATCTGAGTTTCTCTGAGACCCGGAGCAGGGGTGGTGGGATTGACTGATCTATCCTGTATTGGAGGGGGCAGGGAGAAGGTCAGTATTTCTTTTCATAGGGGAGTGTGACATTTTGATCCAGAAGACAGAATCAAATATTACGCTTGCCTCCTCTCTAGCAGTTGATGTCAGCTGTTTATTTGAAGGGTGTAGTCTGATTTCAAAAGAAAGCCTTTTATTTCTAAATAAATATATTTTTTCTATTGTCCTGTGAAAGGGCTTGAAATTCCCCCATCACAATTCATGTGTCTGAATTAAGTTTTAATCATCCACTAAAAGTTGAAGGACTCCTGGAGAGACTGTGTTACTCCAGCTTCACTCGTTACTGCCTCAGGGTGAGTCAGTTTATCATATAGTGAATACAGTGAGAGGGGAACAATTCCACATCTCAACACAGGCAACAAGTCCTGGTGGTGGACGGAGCTTATCACAGTCCATCCAGGCAGAGGAGCCTGCAGAGGCCTGGTGGGGAAGGAGCTGGAGGCAACACCTCCCTTCAAAAACATGCCTCCTCATTGCAGCCGGTTGTCCTACTCTTGACAAGACTTACAGTCAGTCAGATCTCACAGACCAATGCAGTTGGCCAACGATGAACTCATCAAATTTTTTTTTTTTAAACTAAAACATAATGCACTGTCTTCTACCAACATTTTATTAAAAAGGCAAGGCATTTTTCTTATCAAAAAAATTAGGAAGGACCTAACATCATCACAAAAGACAGTCCTTTAACAAGGGAATGGAATTTGCTTGTGAAAAACTTCCAACTTGGCTGGGCACGGTGGCTCACGCCTGTAATCTCAGCACTCTGGGGGGCTGAGGCAGGTGGATTGCCTTAGCTCACCCGGGTTCAAGACCAGCATGAGCCAGATGGAGACTTCATGTCTAAAAATAGCTGGGTGTTGTGGCAGGCGCCTCTAGTCCCAGCTACTTGGGAGGCTGAGAAGAGAATCACTTGAGCCCAAGAGTTTGATGTTGCTGTGAGCTATGATACCATAGCACTCTACCAAGGGCCACAAAGTGAGACTCTGTCTCAAAAAGTAAAATAAAAAAAATAAAGAAAGAAAACTTCCAGCTTGTCGTTATGTGCCTCATTTTGCAGTGGATCCGTAGAAACTTACCTTTAGACTGGCACCGTCTAGGTACGCACTTGGAAACCACATTTTGGGGGTACTAAGGATGGCTGGGGTAAAGAGATCTTCCCCTTCTGAGACAAATGACTTCTGGGTTACAAGAGGTGAGGAGACAATAAGATTATCTCTTCAATAAAATTGAAGACTGTTTCTCCCACCCACTTTCCTCCCACCTAAATTGCTGGGGCTGGGGCAAGTCACCAGCTCTCCGCAGCCTTCCTGCCGGACAGGAGGTCAAAATGCTATTGGTTCTCTCCGTCCACTATGAGCATTGCTTGTAACCCTAAAGGGCCTTTGGCTTACTCTGCCTTGTGCCGTGGTTGGTTGTGTGGCCTACTGGCCTCAAATAGACTTATACTCATTGAAAGCAAGCTTATTTCTTCACCATCTCTGTGTGCTGACCCTATGCTGGATACACAGAAAGTTCTTAGACATCGTTACCGGGAAAAAAAAAAAAAAATTGAATCCAATATCTTGTTTTCTTCCTCCCTTCCTCTCTCCCTTTTCTTCTTTTCTTATTCATTATTATCTCCCCAACCTCTCCCTACTAGAACATAGCTATCTCCATACTCTGGGTTGTCTGCAATCCTGTAGGAGCCTCCCCTCTTCCAGCCGCTCTTTCCTTTCTGCAATTTCAGTTGCTGCCAGTGATGATGAATGAACCCTGTCATTTGTGTTTCACATCAAAATAGAAAAGATGAAAACAAAAATAGAAGAGAAGAAAGCAAAAAGAGGAGATTGCTATCCAGCAACACACTCCCCATACTGTCAGGAAAACCAAGGCTCTTCTCTCTGCCAAAGATGACCTCTGGGATCTAGCTGGCGACTGCCTGCCATTGTTTTTCGTGCAGTTTTCCATTTTTTTCTCATATTTTGTTTTCCCTATATCTATTTCCTAATTCTGTTCCTCCTCCTTTCATATCCTCCATATTTCCCATTACCACTTCCTTAGAACATCCCACCAGATACCATCCTCACCTCCCCATTCTCAACCCCATCTTTTGAACCTCAAGTCTCTGACTCTGCAGACTCTCTTCCTGCTGGCCACAGAGCCCTCACTTTGAAAAGTTGTGGTACAGAAGGAGGAGGAAGTGCTGGTATAAACTGAAAGCTTTTCCGTGTATTTTTATGGGAATGCTGAAGGTCTCGGAATCAGTCGGTCTATAGCCCTGGCAGGCTCTGAAATGAGCTCTATTTCTGGGGCTGTCAGATGAAATGCTGTTGCTCCCTAGTTATTTTTGGCTCTTTGCCCTTCTGAATAGGTGCATATTCAGCTCAATTCTTCCCCCCACCCTGAGCTAAGGAAAGCAGGCAGGTTCTCTAAGCCAAGCCTTCCCCTGTGTCGGGAGCATTTGCCCCCTTAAGCAGCAGTTCACAACATAAGCTCTCTGGACTGCTCATGGGTTGTCTGTTCAGCGTCCAGGCTGGCAGCAAGGAAAGCCATTCTCTGGCCCTCCTGGTCCATTGAGTAAAAACTTCATGGGTTGAACATCCCCGGGCAGGTGCAGGCAGGTGTTCCAGCCCTCCTTGCTCATTCACAGGTCTGTGTCCTGCTCTGCCAGGCGTGGTTACAGAAACTTCTGCCATCCTTAGGGGGAACTGGGGTGGCAGGGGTAGAATTTCAATCTCAGGGTGCACAGAAATATCTGTATGCTGAGAATTCAAGGAAGGAAGGCGTACGGTGTGCACAAGGTCAAGGGCATGTGTCCGTAGACGTAAGGTTATCTTTGAGTGAGTGTGTTGAGAACAACATATGTTTGGAAAAAGAGCAAAGTGCAGAGAAGTCGGAGTGTGCAGATGCACTTGGGACAATGAGTGGGAGGAGAAAGTGGCTGGGCACCGAGGGAAAGAATATCAGTGTAAATAATTGAAAAGAGAGTGAGTGCACAGGAGAGCTGGCGGAAAGGCAGATTGTGGCTACCAGTCACGGCAGTATTTTATACCTGCGTCCTGCAGCTGAAATTGCAATACTTAGGCGGGCATTAACATCGACTTAGGGCTTTTAGTCTACTTGGTAATATGTACTATCAAGCAAAATGAAACCTCATGGTCGGCTAGGAAGGAAGTAAGGTCCTCATAAAATCAAGACCCGCAGAGAAGGGGCAGCGAGACCAGACCCTCTTGATTGCTTCTTATCTCTATAGCTTTTCACTGAGACTTTTTTTTTTTTCATGGTTCTTATCAACTATTACTTTGAGGCATTAATTCACTTACTTCTCACGACAACCCTGAGAGGTAGACACGTCACGAACAATCGACCTCATTTTACAGACAAAGAAACTAAGTAGGATGGAAGATTGCAGGCCCATGGCCAGGAGGTGGCAGAGGCAGTTTTGCTCAGAGACTGGTGCTCCCTCCACTGCACCCAGTTCCTGCTGAGAAGGGACGATGGAGAAGCAGCGAAGTATGGCACAGCATTTGGGGTGGAGGGTGGCCACACCCGAGTTTCAGGCTTAGGTCTCTGCAGTGCCTGGTGCTTGCAAACATAGGTTGCTGTGTCAGATATATCTTTCCAGGGCCTAAACCGCCACCTCTTTGCTGGGTTAGCTTGGGAAGATTGCTAATCTTTTCTGAACCTTTATGTCTGTAAAAATGGGCATAAGGTTTCTAGTATACCTATTTACACAGTGCTATGAAGCCCGGGTAAGGCAGTGTAGTGAGGGTACGTGGTAAATTGTCACTCCCTAGACAAGAGGAAAGCGTCATTTGTGTGTTGTTCATGTTTGCCAACTTCCAACAAAGGCTCATAAAGAAAGATACAACTGAAGAGGTTTAGTGGGCTCCTACCTATCAGGTACAATGTAGGGCACATCTCCTGGGCGAAGGACTCAACTACAACTGGACTATACCTTACAAACACAGATAAGGTAGCCTGATCATATGTACTTTTATGTTAGCCCAAAATAAATACATTTAAGAAAAAGGAAGAAAAGAAAGATACAACTTTTATAAGAGTATGAAAAAATAGAAAAAGATTTATAAATATCTGTGGTAGCATGTCTCCCAAAATGACCCCATCTGTGAGCCACATCTCCCATTATAACTCTGAGAGAAGTATTCCCCCCAGTGTTTTCCCTAAGGGAAGCCAATTCCCCCAGTATTTTCCTTAAGGGAAGCCAACCTCCACAGTGAACTCCTGCTCCATACTGTAACAGAGCTTGAGCTAGCCAGGCTCAAGTAATCTCCAGCCAGCCTGACCCGTCCAGCCAAGGGGCCAGACATGTGAGTCAGCAGACCGCGTTGCACATCTACCCCAGTTGGGTCTTCAGATGAGTCCAGTCTCAGCCACCATCCCACTGAAACTGAGAGTTTCCAAGTAGGAACTGCCCAGCTAAGTTCTGTGCACTCCCTGAACTGTGAAAAATAAAAATAAACAGTTGTTTTGAGCCACTAAGTTTTTTTTTTTTTTTTTTGGGGGGGGGTAGTTTGTTCATAGCAATAGATAACTGGAACACTGCCCTGAGCTAAGAGATATATCTTAATATTTTAACTAAACAGTAGTCAGCACTGAGCTTCCTACCATTCAAAGTGAGAAGGGGAGCAGAGTGGACTATGTGCTCTTATTATCTTGAGCTGCTGTGATTTACCTGAATACAGAGTTCATCTAACTCCTCACAGTCAGAGCCAAATGAAAATTAAACTATCTTCCTTACACGAGAATTTCTCCTATCTTTACCAAAATTATAGTAGTGCAAATTCTATAATCTACCTTGCTAGAGCAAACCAAAGAATTACAGTGATCACTAATAAAATGTCCCTGGTATCTGGCCCAGATCTCTCAGACTGTAGGTCAAACCCATTTTCCCCAGCCTGGTTCTCAGCACAGCTGCTGCTGCTTCCCATCTCATCCCCATCCTAAATTAAGTCACAAATGGACTAGGTGACTCTGGGGTCCTCAGCAGTTAGAATTAATGATTAAAATAGAAATGCTGAAAATAGTTGAAACTGAAGCAAATTGGATGATTTATGCAAACCTTCAGGAAAAATTACTATTCAGCCCAGAAATGAAATTTAGACCTGAGGTTCATAATCAATTAGAATGCAAGTCTTCCCTGGTGCTAACACCCAAGAAGAAAAAGGGGATAAATATATAAAATGTATACATGGCTGTTCTTGCACCCTTTAGAACCCACGCTCTGGGAGGCCAGGAACTTTGTCTGCCCTCTGAAGGGTGCAGTGCTTACGGGTTACGGGTGTTTATTAAAGCTTTTCTTCATTAGGTGACCTTCCTAGCCTATGATAATAAAAGACACAAAAATAAGGTGGGTCAGTGATTTCCAACATTGCCAGTGTGGCCCTGGTAAATGGGTGTTGTTTGCCTGCTGGTCTCATTCTGGAAAGTCTAGCTGACGATATGGAGTATTTAAAGTCACCTCACTCACTCGAGACGCAAACTAGGTCCAGGATACCCTTTGGAGGTAATCAAATTTGTCTTTTGTGCATTGCCCTCATTTTCTGTAGTCTGTCCCCCTCATTAGCCTTCACGCCCCTAAACTAGTCTCATGCTGTAAACTCTGCAGGTGGCCTGGTGATTGGGTGAAAGGGCCAGGCTCCAGTCATTGCTGAGTTTCTAACCCTATATTTGCATAAACATTCTCCAATCATCAAGACATTTCAGTTCCTCCCCTCAACAATTCTGTGAAGTAAGTTGTTATAGATTGAATGGTGTCCCCTAAAAAGATACATTGGCGTCCTACCCTGGTATGTGTAGCTGTGACTTTATTTGAAAATTGGGTTCTTACAGGTGTAATCAAGTTAAGATAAGGTCAGAGGGTGGTATCTGATTCAGTACAGCTGCTGTCCTTATAAAAAGATGGAAATTTGGACCAGACAGGCACAGAGGGATGATGAGGTGATGACACGGAAGAAGATGGCCATGGGAGGATGGGAGCAGAGACCGGGTTATGATGCCACAAGCTACGGTATTCCTGGGTAGCAGAACATGGAAGAGGCAAGATGGTTGTGAACTGTTGGACGTGAACTGATGGGCCGTCCCTGAGAGGCTTCAGAGGGAACATGGCTTTGCCAGTACCTTGGTTTTAGACTTCTGCCTTCTGGAACTGTGAGACAATACATTTCTTTTGTTTTGAGCCACCCAGATTGTGGTAGCTCATTCCAGCAGTTCTAGAAAATCAACACATAGACGCTATTTTTCTACACTTTAATCCAATGTTATTGGGCACCTACAGTGTATCTGTGCGGAGCTTGGAACCCAGACTTAAGCCTGCAGGTTGACACAAAGCAAAAGTTCCCAAGGCTTCTGATGAGTTTGCACTCTCATTCTGTTGTGTCTCAGGCTCCCTCCAGCGTCCTCCCACGCAGGCACCCCCGAGCCCACACCGCCGCCAGTTTGTGCCCATTCCCGTGGCTGCCCCAGAGACACACGGCTCTAGAACTGGAAGTGTTTTTGCCGATCTGCTGATCCAAGCCTGTGGATTTCCAGCTGTGCAGCAGGAGGTTCAAAGGATCCCTGTGACCAGCAGGAAAACAGTATGTCTCAAACACCTTCTCTCCCTGACTCTGACAAATTCATGTTATGGATAAATCCAACAAACAACAAATATTTGTCAAATGAATACTAAATTATTAATGACTAGGAAAGACAATGTGTTATACCTCCCAGAGGCATTTGAATGTGGAACAACACCTCGACTGGAGAAGTGAATTTCTAATGGTGGGAGTCAAAAAGCAACTTCCGGGTCTGCTCAGTATAGAGCTGGCTGCCTTGGAGAATTCTGGAAGTGGGCTAAGGAGGAGCCTGTTCTCCTCCGTCTCTGCGAGGCCGTGCAGGCTGTGCAGAGTGCCCTTCTGGAAGCAGAAGGCAGCACTGGCCTCATTATATGCACGTATCATGACTGCTGTTTTAAACTCCAATACTGCTGAACCATTCAGAAATAGATCCATTATAGGTCTGCTTTAGCCCCAGGGCTTTAACACAGGTCACTAGAAAATCCAAGATTGCACAGTACTTCAAACTCTAAAGAGAGAGGGGAAAAAAGAAATTCTCCTTGGCACTCCCCCCTCCACTGCCTGCCAAGGAGCACGTCTTCATTCCTGCAGTGCTTTGGAATAAATAGCCCTTACGGTGAACTTGAAATCTAAATTTTTTTCAGCTATTAATTGATAAGAGCAGCTCATTTTGCCTCTCATGCTCTGAAGTAAGATTATAGTGTAAATAAACTGGGTCAGGTTTAGCAGGATGGACGTGCACTGTTCTCTAATTCCTCTTAATCGCTGGTAAAGGAATAACTAGGATTTGGATGTCAACATTCAATAAGCAAGTATGTCGCTCCTTTATACCTGATCGAAATTAGTCCATTATTCCCTCAAACGAACCTCCACCCCGTGCTCCCAAATCGCAATCTCTTTGTATTGTTCCAGCTGATGAGAGGAGAAGCGAGGCTGTTGGGAGGGCGTTGATTTGATTTCTATTAATTTTTAGACTATCTAGGATCTCTTTACCTGAAACAGATCAGGGAAAAGGGGTTTCCTCAAATGCCAATAACCAGGCCGTGCTCAGCATTGCACAAGCCTGGCTTCTCCTTTTCACAGCACATTAAAGTCATTATCTAATTATTAATCTCGCCCGACAGTTCTTAGGAGCTTACGATGCCTGTGAAAGTTAATGAAGGCTTTTACCTATAGATCAGGCGCTGAATCATTGAGATTGACAGGGTGCCCGCGGTGTGGTGGGCACTGATGGAACCGACAGAAGGGAAAAAGTATTCAGCAGAAGGAAAATGAAGGAGAGGAAGGAGGAGAAGGTGTGGAAAGGAGGAGGGAAAAGAAAATCTAAACTAGATTGTAACTTCAAAACACCTCATTAGGGAAATGGGGCAGTGAAAAAAGAACTCACCAAGTAATCTGCTTAAACTTTAATTAATAATTCATTTATATATATTTATGTGGCATGCTTTCTCTAGGGAACCCAATGTGCTTTGCAAACATATTAAATAATTAACTCTCTCAAATCTGAGTGACGTGGAGAGGCAGCTAAAGTACTCCATCACTGGCCGAGCAGCTGGACAAGGGACAGCCAGACCTCTCGCTTGGGAGAGGTAATCCCAAGTGCTACTCACCAGAGGTCATGTAGCAAATGACCTCTTCTTGGAGCTAATACTGAAGAATCTGTCCCAGCACCGCCCCAGAGTAAGCAGTTTTTGTTTATATAGATAGATCGTGATAATACTTAGACAGACACAAAATTAGGTAGGAATTACTCTGGAAGTCAAGTATGTTTTAAGGAAGGTGTTACTAGAAGGAGGTCAAATAGGGCACATTTAAAAGAAATAGGGCAGCTGGGCACCTGTAGCCCAGCAGCTAGAGTGCTGGCCATGTACACTGGAGCTGGCGGGTTCAAACCCAGCCTGAGCCTGCCAAACAACAATGATAACTGCAACCAAAAAATAGCCAGGTGTTGTGGTGGGCACTTGTAGTCCCAGCTACTTGGGAGGCTGAGGCAAGAGAATCGCTTAAGCCCAAGAGTTTGAGGTTGCTGTGAGCTGTAACGCCATGGCACTCTGCCAAGGGCAACAGAGTGAGACTCTGTCTCAAAAAAAAAAAAAAATACTGCTGCCTTCAGAGACAAACATACAAGTAAGTATTTCGAATCAAGAATATTGATTATGGCATCAAATAAAATGAAATTGCAAAGGCCAAATGATAAGCAATAACATTTTCTAAGTTATGTTTAAACATATTTGAGTTCCTAAATCATACCCTGAATGTACTGTTGACCGGACACCATTCTTTAAAAAATATCTTTAGCAAATGGTTTAAGCATCTCTATTCAGAAATAAATGTATCTGCATAAACATCTATACAGAAATAAATGTATCTGAATAGATACATTATGGCAGAGAAACAAAACAAAGCTTAGGAAATTAAAGAAAACAAAAAGTGAAAGTAGCAGCTGTTCAAATGCAGTGAGTGTGGCTTTGGAGTGAGTGGGGCGGCCATATACTCAACAGAAGTTATTGTCCTCTTGGTCAATTATAATAACAGACTGTGTTCACCACATCTTAAAACTAGTAAATTGGAATTCATGTACACAGGAGGACAGACACCGTCCTTGCAGAGGTCATGGTAACTAAAAACCATGACATCCATTGTCCAGGTGTGCACTGCTCGGAGACACATCACCTGGCAGGTAATGTTGGGACGTGGCCAACCAACCCACAGGAAGTTTCAGTGTGGGAGTGACCACTAACAGGAAATGAAAATAAAAAAAGGGAAGGGTGATAAGTTAGAAGAGAAGAAACGTTGATTTTTCAAGCAAACAAAACCACTCTATTGATTCCCAGCTGCACCTGGCATCCTGAGTGCTCTTCGTTTTTGTTTTATGTTACTTTCTTTTAAAGGAAAGTTTTCTTCCTTAAAAAAAAAAAAAAGAAAGAAAAAGAAAAAGGTTTTTTTTTGAGAAGCAATTTGATGTGTAGGGTAGATTGGTTCTGGCCCAGGCTCCACAAATTATCCATCAAAAGCCTTTGAAGAAGCACTTGGACCCTTCTGAGCTGGTTTTATCCGCTGAAAATGATGACAACAACTTTCAGGATTGTTCTCGGGATTATATGAAATGGAGGCCAAGGACGTACTTTGCGAGTTATGCAAATTGGGTGAGGGTAGGAGTATGGGTTTTGGACAGGGAAGAAGGTCTCACGGTTGAGGGCACCCACTTCTGAGGGTCAAGACTCCTTCCTCCCTCTCTCTTCCATGAGACAGACATCCAGGCTGGTGTCCCTGGAATAATTCAAATCATGCTCCATTGTAAAAGATGTTGGTCTTATTTTCTCACTTGCTGGCTAATTTCAACATTAGTCAGGGATCAGTCGTTAGCCTTGATATAAACGAACCAACATTTTGCTGTCCAATCCTCCTACTTTGAGCAGCACAGAACCACAAAACAAGACAAAACAAGCTCTTTCTCCCTGCTCCTTCAGGGACTGTAGATAAACTCTCCCTTCCACAGATATATAGCTTGGTATGATTTTCTCTAAAGCTTCCTGATCTTCAGACCAACTAAAGTTCATTAACATTTTTGGTAGAGGTTATGGTCTGAATGCTTGTGTGCCTCCCCACTGGATTCATGTGTTGAACCCTAAGGTCATGGTACATCTATTAGGAGGTGGGCCCTTTGGGGGGGGATTAAAGCATGAGAGCAAAGTTCTCCCCAGTGGGATTAGTGCCCCTATAAAAGAGGGCCCAGAGAGCTCCGTGGCCTACTTCTGCCACGTGAGGACATGGTTAGAAGGCACCACCTATGAACCAGGAAGTCTCCGGACACTGAATCTATTGGCACCTTGATCTTGGACTTCCCAGACTCCAGGACTGAAAAATAAATTTCTGTTGTTTATAAGCTGCCCAGGCATTGGTGTTTTGTTATGGCAGCCTGAGTTAAGACAGTAGATACAACTTACACCTTCTAACCTAAAAGCTTTTTCAAATTATGTTAACTGTGGTATCATTGATATTTTTAGGTAATATTTGATTATTCACCTTATGAATCTATTCGAGGGTATTTATTTACATAAGAATATACATTACACCTACTATCTGTAGTTATATATATTCACTCTCTCTCTATCCATCTGTCTTAATGGGTTCAAACTCATCTAGATCTAATTTCAACTCACCAGATCTAAATTTATGGCAGTTAACACTGCTTCTGTGACACTGCTAAACCCTGCATCTCCAATTTTATAAAAGAAACATCTGCCTACCTAGCTAATTTAACAAAAAGAAATAGGCAAAATATTAGGAAAGACCTGGGTGGAGAAGTAGTTTTCCTCCAATGGAGACTCATTAAACCTTACAACTCTGGTGGAAGATTCAGCCACTGCTTTTAGTGTTATTTTTAAAAAAGAGAAAGGAAAAAAAAAAGGATGGTCGAGATCTAAGGAGATTTAGCCATTTTTCAAGGTCACACACGCACAGCATGGTAAAAGTCAGAAAGCCGGACGTCTTCCATCCACAGCCCCAGGTGGACAGTCATTTCTGTCCGAGCAGAGGACGGTGGGCAGCCAACCCCTTCGCTCTCTTGGGAAATTTTACAAAGCTCTTCCAATTCCCTCAGACCATAGCGGAACATCCAAATGATTCTATCATAGCTTTTAATACCCTTCCATCTCGCACCAGAACTGAGGCAGGAGAAATATTTCACACAGACAGCAGAGAGAGCGAACAACTGTTTCCTTTTCTGTTCCTCTGCAAATGAAAAAATAGCAAGGCTGTTTTTACATTTCAAACTTTAAATTAAGAAGTTGGCTTGTGGAATCCTAGGCTCCGCTTTCCTCAATGAACAGAGTGAGGTCTGCCCCCCAGTTGGGAGTTTCATGGAGATGCTGGGCGTCTAAACAGCTGGAAAAGCAAAATTAATTTTAGGTTGAAAACCTCTAACTACATTGTATAGAGATTTTTTAATTTAAAGTAATCCTCAAATTGTTGGCAATGCTTGTTCTTATTTCATAAAACCCTCCACACCAGGTGTGTCAATTATGGATTTTCTATTACAGTGTTCAAAAATCGGGGCAATTTTGCCCCTAGGAGACATTTGTCACACAGCATATGGGGGTGGTGTGCTGGTGGCACTTGGTGGGTAGAGGCGAGGGACGTTAAATGTCCCACAACAGCCCCCACGACAAAGAATGATATGGCCCCAAATGTCACTAATATCAAAATCAAGAATCCCTGCTCTCCAGCCATCACAGTTAACATTCAGGAATTTCCTTCCATCTTCCTGCCCTCTGCCCCTTAATTCTGCCCCTCCAGGGTTGATTAAAACCTTAGCATGCTATGCATTTCAATAGCTGGAACCAAACAGTTTTTTTCAGATCTTTTAAATCTGCAAATGTTGACTACCTGGAGTATGAAAATGTTAGTATGATGTATTTTATTATTAGTGTTACAAATTGAGGCAAGAGCATTTATATTTTGAATTTATCTATATTTAATCCTGATTATAAATTGAAGGCGCCCCCGCCCCCCGTCCACAAAAGCCACACATTACCTTTCAGGAGAGAGATGAGTTGGTTGGGTGCCTTGTGTTCTATTAAAGCAGAAATCGGGCTTCCCTGTTGGTCTGTTACCACGAGACACATTCAGATCTGTGAGCAGCACGCACAGGCTGCTGGCTGTGTGCAGAAGAAAGAGCAGATCTGGACCACTGGACCGTGTCCCTCTGCCACCCCTGAGCCCCGTCCCTATTTCCTACTCAGGCCTGGGAGACCAGCCTGCCTGACAGCTAACAGCTGCCAGGGGACACCTGTAATTGAGTCAAGATGCCAACCAGGAAGTGCAAAGAGGCAAGAACAAGAAGTTCTAAAACCCTCTACCCTACATGCTTCTCAGTCTCACACCCACACTGCAAAATTGGATCCCTCCCCATCCTACACCTATTTTCCCTGTGCGTCAACCTTGCTCTTAAGATAAGGACAAAGCTCCCACAGGACCCACAGGCTCCTGCCCACCTCCTTTCCCTCTATACCCCTGCCACACAGACTTTCATATGCTCCCACCACAGGGCCTTTGCACAGGCTGTTTGCATTGATTTGCCCTCCCTCTACCCACTTCACTGAGTTAACTCACTAGCTTGTTTAACAGATCATCACTCCTCAGTCATCACTCCTCAAGGACACCTCCAGGACCACCCTAAGCCAAATCCTTCTAATACACGTTTCATCACACCAAGTTCTCCCTTCAGAGCACCCCCACTGGTGCTCTGTGTATTTAATTAAATAATGGCTGGTTAGAACGCATCGCTGTATCCTAAGCTTTGATTACAGCACTTGGCATATAGTAGGTAAATATTCATTACCCGATCATTTAATTAAATAAACAAATGAATGAATGAAACTGTTCTAGGATCTAAATCAGGAGCAGGGCCAGACGAGATGGCTCACATCTATAACCCTAGCACTCTGGGAGGATGAAATGGGTGAATTGCTTGAGCTCAGGAGTTTGAGACCACTCTGAGCAAGAGTGAGACCCCACTGATACTAAAAATGGAAAAATTATCTGGGTATTGTGCCAGGTGCCTGTAGTCTCAACAAGACTTCTTGTGAGCAAAAGGAGGCTTGAGCCCAGGAATTTGAGGTTGCTACAAGCTGTGATGCCACAGCACTCTACCCAGAGCAACAGAGTGAGACTGTCTCAAAAAAAAAAAAAAAAAAAAAAAAAAAAAAATCAGGAACAAAACCATAGATATGAAAGCTGCGTGCGTGCTTAGGTCCAGATGACCACTCAGATGGTCCGTGTTTGGTATTCAAATTATTTGAAAGGAGCAGAAGAGAAACCTTGCCCACAAAACATGCAACTGAGAAAGAATCGTATACCTCATTCGAAGCATCACCGAGTTAGAGAACAACTCCCACACTCTGCTCTAGGATGAAGTCAACATCCGGATTCTTGTGGCAAACTCAGCTCCTCTCAAATTCTCTGTTCTGTTTTCTCCTGTTCCCTCTGCTTCCTAAACGTGAAATACCCACAGCTGCGCCATTTTTTTCCCTTTTTTTTTTCCTGGTGAAGTTAACCTTCCTTCTTCAGTTGTGTGTTGCTCCATGCCCAAGAGGCCAATGCTATCATTGGAGATATTTAAATATGACTTTGAGCAATGAGTCTGTCTTAGATATAAAAGCCCATAGTCACCATGATGAACATGACGGCAATGTTTAAAATCCCTAAATAAAGAGATGCAGCGCTTTCTGCATATTCATTGCCGAAATGAATATTATATATGATGCTGGGGTTTTGTAAGCATTCAAATAAAGCAGTGGGAGAGAATGTGGATTTACTTATTTTTACCAATGAAAACAATTCTGCTTGACCAAAGGAAGAATTGTTTCCTCCAGCATAAAGAGCAGAATATATACACGAAGGCAGCTCCTGTGTATTAGTCTCGGAGCAAAGCTTTATTTTTATATTATCATGTCGTTTTATGCACAGTCCCCAAGTGCCTTGTCAGTGACAGCCACTCATTAAATCATTTAAACTATCATATAAAAATAAAGATGGATTTTAAGCTACACTGAGCCAGTCAGTTGGTTAGCAAATACCGATTGCTCCCCATGGGGTCCCAAGGATTCTTCCAGGTGAGGGAGGAACATATTAAAGAAGTTCGTGGTCTGTTACCTTAGAAGGGCTTGAGGACTAATTGAAGCCACCAATAGATGAACCTGTAATCAAAATACGATGATTCAGATAAACACTGTCTTGGCAAATGCGTTGAAGGTCAGTAGTGGATCAGTCTTCAGAGTCCGCCAGTTTGGTGGCAGGTGTCAAACTGCACAGAGGAGGGAAGCTGTTCCATGAATATGAAACAGTCTGGAGAAAAGGTGGGAAGTCATGAAACGCAGTGAAGAATCTCCAAGCAGTCAACCCGGTGGATAAACAGCTGAGTTCCTCCAACTTGGGACACATGATGGCACAGGATAAATTGGGAACATCATCCACAAGTTTCCCCTGTTTGGCAAAACAATGTTACAAGTTTTCAGCATGGAAATGAAAGTGATGACCTCAAGGGGAAGGATTTTTTAATACTCCTGAAAATGTGGAGTAGCAGGAAGTCTCATCAGCTGGAGGTGGGAGTACAAATTGGTTCAACCACTGTGGAAAACTCTCAAGTAGTATCAACACAGTTGACATATTTGAAACTCATCATTCGATAATTCACTTCTAGATATACACAGTCCCAAATTCATGCTCATATGCAGCAGCAGATGTAAGGCCGTTCGTGGTAGTATGATAACCTACAAATAGATACAACTTAGATGCCCATGGACTAAGATGTGTAGAAATAAATTTCGGCGTACTCATGTAACGGAATACTACAAAGCACTGGAAATTATATTGGACAAAATGACACTTGCCTATAGTTCCAGCTACTCCTCTGGGGCTGAGGCAGGAGGACCCCTAGAACCCAGGAGTTCATGGCTGGAACGCAGTCTGATTGTGCGTGTGAATAGCCACTGCTCTCCAGCCTGTGTTCCAACATAGTGAGAACCTGTCTCTAAGAGAAAAGAAGAACGAAAAATAAAATCAGAAACCTGGAACTACACATCACATCATAAATGAATTTCACAAACATGTTGAGAAGAAACATACACAGAGGAATTCACAGGGTTTAATCATATTTACATAAAATTCAGAAACAAGCAAAACCAAACAATAGTATCAGCAGTCAGAATAGTGGTTGTTTTCCTTTGGGGAGGCGAGAGCAAGACATGGATTGGGGCCTCTGGGGCATTTGTTTACCTGGTAGTCATGTTTTGTGATAATTCATGAAGCTGTAAGTTTATTTTTTGTGTGTGCTTTTTGGAATGTTTATTATACATAAATCATATTTCAACAATCAAAACATTTTCTTTAAAGCATGTGGCCCTTTGAAAATAAAAACATTAGAATTTTAAAAAATGTACTGCTTGTAGGTGGGACTCCCTCCCATTCTGGCTGCTGGAATATCTGTTCATCTTTTGTGCTTAACTTCTAAAACCACTTCCATGGGCGACAGTAGTAGGGGAGGCGGTTACCCTAGGAGACCTTGGTCAGGGATTATCACATAAGACCCGGGTGTGGAAAGGCTGGGGGCTGTGGGCCAGGCTTTCCTTCCTAGCTCTAGGGTGAATGCGTCAGGGACAGTATTTTCTAGGGATTCTGCCAAATATGAGCACTAGATCAGAGGTTGCCTGAAGAGGCTGGCCAAAGGTTAATCAGAGGTAGAAGCAGGAATTGGAGTTAAGGAGAGAAGCCAGAGGGCAGAGCAGACAAATGGCACCAAATGACAGACATAACCAAACGACAGGCAGTCAGGAGAAAACAACCGCAGACGCCTTGCTGAGGAGTCTAGGAGCAGGTTAGGCAATAGAAGGACTGGGAGCTGGGAGGACAGGGCTGCAGGGCCAGCTGTCCCATGCGGCTGCGTACAGCATTAAGCCTCCAAGGAGTCAGAGAATCTGAATTTGAACCTGGACTACCAGGTGGGGAAGAAGGTGTATTTGTCAAGATAGGAGGACAGGACACATTTTATCTAGCGGTTTGTTATCTTGACTTATAACTTCTAAACATTTGGACATACGGCAGGCTGGCCTCTGTTTGTATCCTCGCCCTGGGTGGATTTG
The DNA here is from genome assembly GCA_963574355.1 of Loris lydekkerianus. NCBI lineage: Eukaryota > Metazoa > Chordata > Mammalia > Primates > Lorisidae > Loris > Loris lydekkerianus. The sequence continues at coordinate 40,254 of CAUYPK010053275.1, read as the reverse complement.
CTAGAGCCCCATGGTCTTCATTTAGGAGAGAAGGCTTCTGTGGCAGAAAGCACTCTCTGGCCACTATTGTAGCTTATCAAGATATTTTTGGAACACAGATTCTGACGTATTAATGCCAGTTAGTAGTTGTCTCCTATCCACTACCTAACATGGTTTCTGGTTCATTCTTGCAAAAAAAAAAAAAAAAAAAATCTGAACAAGGGCGGTGCCTGTGGCTCAAAGGAGTAGGGTGCCGGCCCCATATGCTGGAGGTGGAGGGTTCAAACCCAGCCCTGGCCAAAAACTGAAAAAGAAAAAAAAAATCTGAACAAAACAGGAGTCAGTCTGCAGTCTTGTAGGAGTGTGATAGAGATCTCCCTAAGATGGATGTCAACCCTTTAATCTGCAGGCTTTGGGGGCAGTTGTTTGACCGGCAACACAACCACCTAATCAGTGTGTTTGACCCGTGAGGAAATGACAAAAAGTTCTCAAATTCTACCGCAATCAATATACATGGCGTTCGTGACAGGCCAATGATCTCACACTCCTGCAGAGAAAGGACTGGGTGGCTTGACCAGACCTGCCTAGTTTCTGGCACTCACTGTCTCCTTTGTATGTGCTCCTCTACCCTGGGCCCTGCTGCTGACTGGACGAGAGGGTTGAATTTGGCCACTTGAGAAAGGAAATAAGGCGAATAGTCAAGCTTTCCTTCTAAGTTTCTGGTCTGATGAAACAGACAGCAATGTTTTTAAAAAATCAAAAGGAGGCTAGATGCAGTGGCTCATGCCTATAATCCTAGCACTCTGGGAGGCCAAGGTGAGTGGATAACCTGAGTGCAGGAGTTTGAGACCAGCCTGATCAAGAGTGAGACTCTATCTACTAAAAATAGTAAAACTAGCCAGGAATGGTGGTAGATGCCTGTAGTCCCAGCTACGTGGGAGGCTGAGGGAGTAGTTTGAGGTTGCTGTGAGCTATGATGCCTCCCCAGCACTCTACCTGGGGCGACAGAGTGAGACTGTCTCAAAAAAAAAAAAAAGAAAGAAAGAGAATCAAGATGTAGGAGTCATCAAACTTTCTTGATCATAAATATTTTGGGTCTTCCACATCAGTCTCTGTGGCAGCTATTCAGCTCTGCTGCAAAACCAGCTGCAGTGCAATTATCAGACACAGGCAATATTACATCCAACAGGCATGGCTATGTGCCAATAAAACTTTATTTACAAAAATAGGTGGTGGGCTGAATTTGACATACAGGCTGTAGTTGGTAGACACCTGTTCTAAAGCATTATCACTCCTTGAGACCAAACCAAGACATTAGGCAATGACTTAATTTTCTGAATCAGTAAGTAAAACAATGACAACACCATGAATCATATTTAAGATGGACCTGTGGCTCCAAGGTCATCAGAAGAATCCACGTAAAACCCTTGCACCTTTCCCAACCTGAGAATCTTCTGGGCTCCTATTTACAATGGGGTCTACCCAAATATCTCTGCCTTCTCTCTCAGCCTCACCCTTGTGTCTGCCGCACACACCATGCTGTCCAACCATACAAAGCTGGCCTCTCTTCCCTGTTAGCTGGGCAGAGTCATGCCTCCAAATCTTTCCCTGCACTATTCCCCTGCTGAAAAGACTCCCTTTGTTGCTTTCAAGTTCTTAATCGTTCTTCAAGAAACTGTTCAAATGTCCGCCTCAAAGTTTCCCAGAAGCCTCTAAGTTGGGTTAATTTCTCCTCTTCCGCGTTCTGGCAGCACTTTGTACAGAACCATACTTCATCAATACAAGTTCATAGTGACCCCTTCTAATTTATCTCTAGTGGCTTAACCTAATCGTGTATAGTATTTTTTAAATCTGTTTGCTCCTTCCTCCTTGGGATGTGAACTCTTGCAGACACAAGCTATGCCTTATTAATCTTCATTCACCCCAGGGTTAGCACTGAGTCTGGCACACAAAGGATCTGGACCTCGTGTTTGCCCAGCTGTTTAACCGTTTGCAGAATCTGGTTGTGCTGGGACCAGCGGAGTTCTGTGGAAGGATTCACAGCTGAGATGGTTGGCTATTTTTATAAGACGATGGTTTAATAAGCAACTCTTCCAGACAAGGCACTTGGGAACCATTGATGAATGCCAGAATAATATTAAAATCAAATCAGGTACAGAGGTGAATATACAAATTCCTCTCCACCTAAATGATATGTTACCTTCAAATCACAAAAAAGTAATTGTTGGGTGGCACCTGTGGCTCAAAGGAATAGAGCGCTGGCCCTATATGCTGGAGGTGGTGGGTTCAAACTCAGCCCCAGCCAAAAACTGCAAAAAAAAAAAAAAAAAAAAAAAGATAATTATTGTCGTTTATACAGCTATTGTGTATTTTGCACACGCATTGTCTCTTTCAAAAACATCTCACAAAAATCTGACTCTCAGATATGGGACCATGTTCTATCTCTTCCTTGTTTTAATGGATTTCCTGGATCTTGTCAATTTGATCTCCAGTTCTGTTTAGCACACGGAAGGGATAATTCACTCATGGGACCCTAGGGGCCGGAAAGTGTGGCTGTAGTTTTCCAAAGTGCTTCCTGGATGATCCCTCATAGAACTAACTCCAGGCACGAACAGGGCTCATGAAATGACGATGTCCCCAGGCCTATCTCTACACTGTTTATCCGGGAGAAAAGAAACATTTGTGTTTGAGTTGGACACACCCTAAGTGGCTGGTCAAACCCTGCCAGATCGTCAGATTTTCTGCAGCACCCACTCTGCAGACGCTGGTCCTTCTGCAAATGAGTGAGGACAAAAGGGACCAGGGCAGAGGTGGGCGCGGGGGGCAGGGGATGTACAGTGGTTTGCTGCCTCAGCCTCCCCCAAGGACACGAGCGGGAGCCTATCTCCCTCTGTCCTGCCATTAGTCCCATCTTCCGACGTGCCTGGGATGGGGGTGGGCAGTGGGCTCGCCTTTTTATAACTTGTACACAGCCAACCCCAGGGAACTCCAAGGCAAAACATTCCAAAGACTTGGCATACCCATAACTTGATAAACCCACACTCCCTCTAGAACTCCAGATGGTCTAGTATTTTTCTCCCTATTGACCCCAGGAATTCTAAGGGAACTCTTTGGCCTATAAGAGCCTTCTTGGCTCGGGCAGCGGCATGGCCATCTCGGTCCCTCTATCTCCAGGCTCACCTGCTCCTCTGGAGTCCGCCCAGGTGGAGCTCTGCCTGCCCTGCTCACAGGCAAACTCCTCGGGGTCACAGGGGCCGTGGAACAGGAGAGAGCAAAAGGACGAGTGGCTGGAATTAGCTTCTTTAGGCTTGTCTGAGTTTGTCTGGGCCCTGGGATTGGCAGGACGTAAAGAGATAATCAAAGATTTTGACTTGCCCAGGTAGGAATTACGTAATCAGAGGCTGCTGCTCCTGTCCGGTTTTTTTTTTTTTTAATCTTCACGGGAAGGAGATTCTCCTTGTGTTCTCAGTTACACTCAGCTTCTTCCACGGCCTTTGCTTGGAAATCTTCATTCTTTTTAAGCCAACAGACTCCCAAGCTAATCAGATTGGTCTATGGAAGTTAATATACAAGCTGGGGTTTAAATATACATCTTTTATGATCCTTTGGTATGTATGTGTGTGTATGTGTAGATGAAAGGGACATATAATGGCAAAGATAACCCCTTTCAAAAATAACCTTGCCTTCTTCCACTGAACCCGCCCCTCTCTACCCCAGAGCTTCAAAGATGAGAAAGTGCTCAGCCCCCACCTCATTCAGAGAAGGTGAACTTTTCAACTCCCCTGAACAGGAGGAATAATTTCTTCCCTAAGTGTATTAATTCCCTTTCTCTCAGGCCTCAGCCCCCGTTGCAATGACTCCTAGCTCTACACTGGGCTCCAGAGCCAGACCCTTTTCCTCACCGCCTCCACCCCCGACATCTCTGCATGTCCCCCCCCCCCCCCAGGCATCTCCAGCTAATGTATCCAAGCTGAATGTCCCCTCTGTTTCACCCCCAGCCCACCAGACCTGCTCTTCCCCCGGCATTCCCTGCAGCTCTGCAAACATTTCCAGTTTCATCCAAGTGAGAAGTTGGCTGCTATAGTTAGGAATTCTTTTCTGCTAGGGAAACAAGTTTTGCTCATTTTGTACCCAAGGCCCCCAGCTCAGATCCAGAACATGCTGGGTCAGCAGGGCCTTCTCCTCCCCCTCCTTGCTGATGTTGGCTCCATTCTCTCCCCTCTTGTGCTGGTTTGGCCTTTATTCTCTTCCCGTTCCCGGGATGCCAGGTGGAAGTGTGGCTCTGAGGATCAGCCCCCCAGGACCTGCGTTTAAGTCCTGCCCCCCCACCCCCGTTTTGAGCTCTGGGACCAAAGTCACATCACTTAATCCTCTATGCCCCTGTTCCCTTATCCTTAAAAGACAATGAATGCCACGTGGACATTTGGAAAGAATAGGGATTGGCAAGCTTTTGCTATACATAGAGCCAGACAGTAAGTATTTCTGTTTTTGCAAGTTAAGAAGAAACATCAAGGCTACTGTACAGGCACTTAAGTACCTAGAGAGAAAATAAATATCCACGTTTTATTGGCAAACTTCAAAATATAATAATAACAATTGGAGGCCGTAGAAGCAGAGAGTAGAAGGGTGGTTGGGAAAGGGTGAGGGGTTTGAGGAAAATGGTGAGATGTTGATCAAAGAGCACAAACTTCCACTGATGAGATGAACAAGTTCTGGGATCTGAAGTCCAGCCTGGTGACCACAGTTAATAATACTGTGTTATAGACTTGAAATTGGCTAAGGGAGATCTTTAATGCCTTCCACGTATGCAAAAAAAAAAAAAAAAAATAGGTAACTGTGTGAGGTGATGGATGTGTTAATTAGCTTGATTTGGGTAATCACTTCACAATGTATAATATGGAGTCATCGTGTCGTATACCTCGAATATGTACAATTTTCACTTGTCACTTGTACCTCAATAAAAGCTGAAAAAAATAACAATCGAGGACCATTTTTGTCATTCAAAATGAGAACAATGGAATTCTTGGGCCAGACGATAACATTTTGCTTAATTGAGGTTTAAAGTTAGTTTTCCCTATCATGAAAATTGAGTGAGTGCTTAACACCCTGAGAGCATTCAAAGGGTGTTGGTTATAATGAAATCTCCTCATCCCATCCCATCCACTTTCACCCTTGGCTTCAGGCTTTTCAACATTTAGGGTTTCCTCCAGCTATGTCAGGCCTCAGGGCCTGTGCCCAGAGGGTGTCCTCAAGGCTCCATCCCCTTAGGAAGCCTTTCCTGATCCCTCCCTTCTTCCACATTTCCCATCCCTGAGGGATTTGCCCACTCCTGCCTCAACTTCTGACCCTCCAGAGCCCACCAGCCCCCTCCTCTCGCCTTCATTGTTTATTCTTTCCCTTTGAACTCTGAGTAGAAATCCCTCACTATTACTCACGTTGTCTCCAGCTCTGTGTCTGATCACACTAGGTGCTCAATAAATATTGGCTGAATAAATGAATGAACTTCCTCCCTGCAAGTGAAAGACTCAGCAGAAACCCTCCTTGATTGCTGCAACACCCAGAGAGCTCTTCATTGTCTGAGTATCTAAAACATTCGGGCCTCATTGATTTTCTTATAGGAGACACATTATGGAATAATGGCTAAGTGCCTTGGCTCTGGGTACAAATCCCAGCGCCTTCACTTCCTAGTGTTGTGGTTTTATTCAAGTTACTTAATGTCTCTGAGGCCCCATTTCCTAGTTGGTAAAATGGGGATGATGATGGTATCCACCTCAAACGTTGTTTGCAAATTAAAAGAGGTAAAATGTATAAAGTATTTAGTGCAGGGAATGCTCTACGAAATCTGTTGCTTTGTTCAACATATTTTAAGCGCTTTCCTTAATGTGTTTATTTCTCAAAAATATATGACAGTGAGATAGGTTCTTTTATTGTCCCCAGTTTGCAGAGGACAAAACTGAAGCACAGAGAGGTAGTATAACTTGCCTGAGGTCACACAGCAAGTGTGGCAGAGTCATCTGGTTCCAAAGCCGGTGCTGTCAACTGCTGTTGATAGAATCTTACCCTGAACAGAGATACATCTTTTCAGCAGGATTTTAAGCTCTTTATGGGTCAGGAATGTGTTGTAGGATTCATCATACCCTTCCTAACTGCCAGCACAGCACCCTACCCATGGTGATGACTCTTGATACTTATTTGCTAATTCACTTGCTTATCCCTCCATCACCCTGACCCACAGGAGGGGCCAGAGAATGTTCTAGAGAGATTTCCTCCTGTTCAGGCCACCCATGAGTACCTTTGCATCTTAGAGAAGGGAATAGCAAGGGAAGCAGAAAAGGAGAGAAATGTAAGGAGGAGTGTAGGTGGGTTGTCTGGGTGCAGCTCACCTGCTCGGAAAGTGATAATGAATTCGAGTGGACTTGAGCGAGCTCACTCTGTTCTGTGCTGCCTGCAGAGCGCCAGCCCCACCATCAGCGGGCCGCTGTAGGCATACCAACTGACACAGGCTGACTCTACTGATTGCCTGCAACATGAGTGTCTCTCTTCATCAGAGATGTCATCCTCTGATTTCAGGAAGTGAAGGGTCGCAAAATGAATGATGGGTCTAGTGAGCTGCTCATGGCCACGGAGGGCTGCAGGACTGCAAGTCCACCGCATTGCCACGACGTACACTGAGATTTCTTTGCTAACAAGGGTGCCACAAGTCTTAATTACCCAGAACCAAGGTCTGACCTTGCTGTGTGTCCCCCAGGACCTCCCAGTGAAGCCAGCAGGAGCTTTGCCTGCAGTTCAGCCCCCTGAAAACTTGCCTGCAAATGTTGGCAAATGACCTTGCACACCTCTGAAGGAAACAGGAGAGGATTTATTTATTTTTAGAAAGTTGGCATCGCTTTGTCCCTGCGTCGCCTGTCATATTCCTCAGTGTTGCTCAAATCCCATTCCCTTTCCCTCTGATTAATTCCAAACTGTGGGCCTCTTTTCTTCATGGTTGATGGATACGCCTCTCAGGTCTTGCCCTCGGCCAACTGCTGGGAACGTCCTGTTGCTCTTTTTCCTTCCTTAGGAGCTCTCTCTAGAAAGCCTAATGCATTTTCCATTAGAGGAGCTGATTTTTCCTGTCCTTTCCAGCAACGCAAAGCCATCTCCCCTGTGTGGAGGATGTCAAGAGCCCCGAAACTGCTCGTCCTCCTCCTCTCCTGGTGACCCTGCCCTGCCTGATAACAACTCACAGCTGCTTCCCTCTCCTGAGACTTGCCCTGGGGGAGAAGCACCATTCACCTAGAAGCGCCTGGGAGGTTTGCCTTCCATAGGGGACAGCCCACAGCCACGTCCACCTGCTACGGGGACACATGGGCTGGTCCTCTTGCCTCCAGAGCTCCCCTGGAATCAGGCGCTGAGGCTACACTCTCCCCCTCCCCCCTGCACCTGCCCTGTTCGTGTTCCTGTCACACCCTCATGAGTTTCCCTTGAAAGCACTCCCTCAAGAAATGGCTTGCCCAAGAAGTCCCATTTCTGGCTCAGAGTCTTGGCAGCCCAACCTAAACCATCTCTCTAAGCCAGCCTTCCACCTGTAAGCAGAATAGTCTTTTACAACCACAGCCTGATCATGTCACTTCTTTTCTTAAAGCCTTCAATACTTCCCATTGTCCAAATCCCAAAGCATAGGTCTTAATCCCATAAGACCTGATTCCCTTTCCACTTCTAGCCTCACCTCTCAGGAAGGTCGCTTCCTCCAGAGATGCCTACCCACACCCCTACACCAGGCCCCCTGTGCTGACTCCTGCCATGAATCTCATTGTACTAAAACCACCAGGGGTTCCTTCTCCCCCTCTGGCCTGCAAACCCTTCTGGCATTCTGAGAACACCCCGTGCACCTGGCACATGCCAGACCTTTAATAATTATTTGTTGATTGACAAAATTGAACCAATGAATGACTGAAGTAGATACTTCATAAATATTTAGTAATAACAGCCCAATTTCAACTTCAAGTTGATGTTACATCAATATTTACCCCCTTGTGATTTATCTAAAAGTTCTCCTAAATAGAAGAAATCAATGGAAATATGTTAAAATAAGTAACTGTTTTAACATGTACATATGTGCAGGGTGTACAAACGAGAGCTGATGTTTTAGGCTTTGATTTCTTTTGGACCCTTACTTTGGCAACCAAAGCCTTCCCAGCCCCCACTGACTTCTGACTGGCACCACTCTTCTGTTGAATTTTAAATACCCTTGTTTCCCCTCTGCATGTTCACAATGACAACAAAAGCAAAACAAACAAAAAACTATGCAATTCCGAGTGCCAGAATAGCTCTGCTCATCTGAGGAAGAAACCCTTGAACATCAATGAACCGCACTTAAAATCTGCCATTTCACTGCCGACTTTTCAGAAAAGCATCATCCTACAAAGAAGTCACTCTTGAATGCAAACCTCATGATTGCTAGAACCATCTAAGGTTCTGACTTGCCGAGTTCTCGCTTCGGGATTGGGTGTTTCAGCCAAGAGAGGTACATTAATTCTCGGCGTGACCACAGACTAAAACACAAGCGTCATTAACAAATTACCAGGGATGGGTATGCAAATGGATCAAGGCCACACATCAAAGCAGTCCTATCTGGCTTTGCCGCTAACCTTGTCTTGTCCAAAATTCATAGAAATGCTTAGTAATGCATATAGGATAATATTCTTGAAGAAGCTAATAATTATCTCTTGTTAGCAGGATCAACTTACTACAATCTTTCACTGCAGGGACAGAAAAGTATTGTGACTTTGCTACGCTAAGTGAGACACACTGGCAGGATGAATTAGACATTTAACAATAATACAGACACACAGCTATAGTTACCCTCTACATAGAATTGATAAAATTAACAGAAAATAGGTAGGAGAAGAATGCATTATGAATGGTTGATTGCGACACAAAGGGACAAACCTTCTAATTCTGCTTATGTTGTTACAGCTCATATTTATTAGGTACCCACTGTGCACAGCGTAACTCTTATCAGGGACAAGGATAATAATAAATTACTACCTGTCAGCCACATACACGGTAACTTCATTATGTGACTAGGCAGAACGCTTATTTAGTCTTTGGAATCTATTAAAAGTTTCATTTTGGAACAATGAACCAAGAGGAACAAATTTATGAATTGTAGATCTCTGGTATTAACCCAAAGACTTAGCCTTGGAGAGAAAAAAGAATTCTTATGAAAAAAATTAATTTCTGCCAAGGAAAATCTAAGAACATAAGTTAGCAGGTCCTACCAGATGCCTCTGGCTGTGCTGTAACAGAGATAAGGCAAATATCGAATTTCACAGAAAAAAAAAAATTTACAGACTAGGCTTTGAAGCAGGCAGAGCCCAAAAACCTTCCCTGTCTGGGTTGCAATCAAGTGGTGTAATATATAGCAATGCCCTCCCGCGGTCCCCCTGGATCTGATCAGTATTGTGTTCATCACCTCTACTGAGGTGTCCAGATCTAGCTGACCCACTGCTTTTACCAGTTTAATTTGCTTAGTGGACGTGGTAGACTTTGCCAAGTTGACTGGAATAAATCCACACACTGACAGGTGAATATCTCTTTGCAGTGTGACTTTGTATGGCCTTCCGTCAAGGGATGGCATTTATTCCTCCTTGCAACTTGCTCTGACCAAACAAAATCAATGGAAGTGATATTTTGTCAAAACTGAACGTTTTGATATTTTGGCCTAAGCTTTAGCAGACCTTGTAGCTGTCACTCCCGCCTTCTTGGAACACAGGGCCACCAGGCAAGGAAGCCTGGGCTAGACACCTTGCAGATGAGAATCTGTGTGGAGATTGGAGAAGTAGGTTGAGCCAGTATCAGCCACCAGATGTGACAGGCCACCAGATGTGACAGGCCATCCTGAACCATCTAGTCCCAGTCACACAACCAGGTGACAGCAGCTGGATAAGTGACACCAGGAGAGACCAAGCATAAATAAAAGAGGTAGAATTGTGAGCCCCTCAATTTTGAAGCAGTTTGTTTGTTACACAACAATAAGTAATAATGCAATGGACACTTTAGAATCTTGTGCAGTGCTTGAAAAGAATGACGCCACAGTAGCCTAGCTTGCCACCCTACCCCAGCCTCTGGACTGTGTCAGCTCGTGAAGCTAAGGCATTTCTTCTCGTTTCTTCACCATCATCTCTCAAAGCAATTCGCACTAAGACGTTACTGCTCAACCTTCCTTTGCCAAGGGATTAATAAAAATTGAAGGCTCAGGAAAGCTTGTTCAGTGGTTGACTGATGGTTGTTTACAGTGAGGTGGGTGGAGAGGCAGCCCCAGGTATCCGCCTCTGTCTGAGTGAGGAATGGCGGCTACCGCAGCCCTACTGCCAAGACACGGGGCTTAGGGAGGGGCTCTGGTGACAGCAACTGTGGCACTGTGCATCAGGCAGGGTTAGAGAAATGAAACTAAGAGGCCATACACAGGCAAAATAGCCACCAGGCTGGAGACCCAGGGAAGGGTTCCAGTTTGAGTTCAAAGGCACTCTTGCCAGAATTCCCTTTTCTTCTGGGAAGTTAGTCTTTTTTTTCTTTTTCTTTAATGGTTATTGGTCACTTAAATTATGCTGGCAGACCCTCAACTCATTGTAATTATTTTCTTTCTTTCTTTTTTTAAGTGTTGGGGATTCATTGAGGGTACCAAGAACCAGGTTACATTGATTGTATTTGTTAGGTAAAGTTCCTCTTATGTCCTGCCCTGAAAAGATGTGTCACACACCATGACCCCCCACCTCCCTTCTTCCTTCCCTCTCTCTGCTCTCCCCTTCCCTCACCCCTCACCACTCTGTACTAGGTTCTTAATTCCTTCAATGGATGGAGGAGGCCTACCCACATTATGGAGGGCAATCTGTTTTACTGAAAATTTACTTGTTTACGTGCTAATCTCATCTAAAAAACATCTTCACAGGAACACCGAAAGTAATGTTTGACCAAATTTCTGGGTACTGTGGCCCAGCCAAATTTTATACCTAAATTAGCCATCACAGATGGTGTGTCTCCAAAGAAAGATACGCTAAAGCCCTAACTCCTGGGACCCCAGAATGTAGCCTTCTGTAAAGAAAGGGTCATTGCAAAGACACAATTGCAAGAGGGACTCTGCCTAACAAATACAATCACTGTAATCTGGTTTATTGTACCCTCAATGAATCCCCAACAACAACAACAAAAAAGATAGGGTCATTGCAGAAGCAATCAAGTTACAATGAGGTCGTTTGGGTGGGTCCTAATCCCATGTAACTGGTACCTCTACAAGAAGGGGGAACTTGGGACACAGAGAGCCATGCACGGGTGAAGGGGAGGTGACGCGAAGACACACAGGTGACCGAGGGAACACATCCACAACGCAGGGAATGCCCAGGGGGCTGGCAAACACCAGATGCTGGAAGAAATGAGGAAGGAGTGTCCCTTAGTGTACGGGACTGTTGTCACCTTGATTTTGGACTCCCAGCCTCCAGAACTGTGGGACAATAGACTTTTGTTTTAAACTATCCAGTTTGGGTACATTGTTACGACAACTCTAGGAAGTGTATTTAGATGGGGAGCAGGGAACTGTGTGTCCAGGTCTGAGTGGAGAACACAGACTCCCAGACATCTGGGTGCAGGGTGCAGAGGGAGCTGAACACAGCCTTAAGGGGGATGTTCTCCTGGAGCTCCCGTCCTCACAATGCTGACCTTCAACGAGCGGCAGCAAACGGGCCTGAGGGGAGTTTAGAAAACTTCTGTTTCCTTCCAAAGAAGCAATGATATTCACTAAGTAGGGTGGGAGCATGGGGGGTCTTAGCTGTGAACTTGGGGGCGTGGTGCCTTAGCTCAGGCATCTAGGGAAAGAACTTAGCAACATTCAGTACATACATGGCTGCTGGACCCATTCTGACAGCTCCCTCTATGGCCGAGAGCCCTTCAGACCCATCCAGCAGAAGTTACACTGAGCTTCCTAAGTGGGCGACAGCCTGGCTTCTGGAGCCAGACAAACATGAGTCAGGCTCAGCCCTGCCAGTGACCAGTAAATAATAACAGCTACCATTTTTCTGACTGCTAAGTACTTCAGATACACAATCTCATTGGCTTGTTCTGAATTCTCATTTTACAGATGAGACACTGAAGCTCAGAGAGGTTAACTGAACTCCCCAAAGTCACACAGCCAGCCAGGATTCTACTCCGAGGCAGCCTGACCACCAAGGCCCAGTGCCCAAATTCTTAATCGTCAACCCGATGAAAGCATGCTAGGGACACAGTGACTAAAATTAAGTATTCAATCGTCATACCTGATGAAAGCATGCTAGGGACATGGTGACTAAAATTAAGTATTCAATTGACTAACTTGTATTCAATCAAGCCAACCAGCAGGTCAGAAGCACTCACTTTGTTAGATGGTAATAAAGATGCCAATAAAAGCAAAATTAGGGCCTTGCTCTAGAGATGTTGACAGTTTAGTTGACAGGAGGACACCCCTTTGGGGAATAATTATGATTGGCATCGCCCCTTTCTTTGGGAATGTGGAAAGTTGCAGTTTACCCACAGGGAAAGCTTTAGCTCCTGGGGACTTCTCCATGTTTTAATGAGTTGGCATTTTGCCCTCCAAAGACATCAGCAGGTGCATGCGCTTCATTGGAAGACTTCTAGGGCCATAGAGAGAAAGAGGAAAGGGAACTAAAGGAGTTCGGCCTTCACTTAAAGTACCAGGCGGCAGGCCCAAACTGTAGCTAATCACTACGGTAGGCAAACCGCTGCTTCCTTCCGACTGCCTTTCCCCTCATTGTGCGTCTTCCACATCTGCGCTAGCTGTGCGAATCGCAGGAATGTGTAGGGTAAGGACTGGTCCGATAAAAGGGCTGTCACAGTCGGCAACCAAAGGCTCTGTGTGTGTGCCAGCACTGTGTTTATTGAGACGGTTCGTCAAGAAATGGCTTCAACATTAATCACAAAAGGGCAATCACGAGACCTGTATCCTGGAAACAGAATGCCTTTGGAATATAAAGAAAGGGTGATGTCCTGGTATTAGCTGCCCGCTGTCTCTGGGCATTTGCCTGTCCAAGGCAAACAGTGGGGCCCTGGGCAGCCAAGGCGACCAGAGGACCAGAGCGTGTTTGGAAGAGAGTGTTGTCATATAGGGCCCAGGTGTCAGATACTGGGGATCTGGCAGCTTCACACAGCTGCGGGGAAGCAGGTGGGAAGGTGTGATGGGTGGAGAGTGGAGGCCTGTCCTCAGCCTGGCAGCAGCTGCAATCTTACGCAAGATTCGAACATGCATACCTTCCCGGAGGCATAACCCTGGGTGACTGTTTCTGCCATAACAGAATACCAACAAGCAGGTTGCTTAAAACAACAGGAGTTTGTTATCTCACAGTTCCAGAGGTTAGAAGTCTGAAATCAAAGTGGCAGCAAGGTTGTGACCCCACCCAGCTCTCCGGAGGTGCTTGCTCCCTGCCCCTATGCTGGCTTCTGGTGAAGGCTACCGATTCTGGGTATTCCTTGGTTTGCAGACGTGTGGCTCCAATCTCTGCCTCTGCCCACGGATGGTGTTCCGTGTGCATTTGTGCCTAAATCTCCCTCTTTACCAGCCTGGGCAGCAAAGCCAGACCCTGTCTCTACAAAAAATAAAGAAATAAAAAGAAACCCAATTTTACAAAATTTGTATGTTTATTAAAAACAAACGGTCCTGTGGGAATAAATAAATAAATAAATCTCCCTCTTTGTTTGAGGACACAAGTAATAATATTGGATTAGGGTCTGCCCTAATGACTTCATCTTAAATTGATAACGTCTGTGTAAAACCTATTTCTAAATGAGGTCATAATCACATGTACCAGGGGTTGGTGCTTCAACGTATCTTTTTTGGGGGACACAATTCAACCCTAATAACAATGCTAATGGGAACATTGGGCCTCAGTGGACCAAGAGCAGCTAAAGGACACTGTTCATTTCGCATCCCCAGTGCCTAGCACCACCCTCACAAATAGCTAATTCCTGGAAGTATGGAATGATTGAATAGCAATGACCTCATCCAGGTTGTTTTGATATGAGTTATTTAGCCAAAAATCTGAATGCAAAGACCTGTCTTCACTAACTTCTACTTGGATGGTCTTTGGCAAGTCTCTTACTCTGAACCTCAATTTCTTCCTCTCTACAATGAGTATAATACAACGTGCAGGTTGGTGGTGAGGCACCAAGAAGACAGAGTGTATAAAGCACCTGACACATCGCAGGTGTGCAGTAAATGAAAAATTTTTTTAATTTCAAAATATTGGGGGGGGAGGGTGCAGTTGTTTTAGGTTATCCGGATCATTTTTTGTAGTGCTCAAATCCCAGCAATAGGTGCGCCCACCACCCAAATAGTGTTCATGGTACCCATTAGGTTGGCTTCTTCCCCCCAGGTCCCCAGTTGCCTTCCACTGAGGTTTCCTTCCCTCTGTGAACATCAGTGCTCATCGACTAGTTCCAGTTTAATAACAAGGACAAGTGGTGTTTGCTTTTCCATTGTTTCAATACTTCACTTAGAAGAATGGTTTCCAGCTTCACCCAGATTGTTACAAAAGGCGCACGTTCACCTCTTTTCTTCCTTCCTTCCTTCCTTTCTTTCTTTCTTTTCTTTTCTTTTTTGTAGAGCTCACTTTGTTGCCCTTGGTAGAGTGCCTTGGCATCACAGCTCAGAGCAACCTCCAACTCCTGGGCGTAGGTGATTCACCTGCCTCAGCCTCCCAAGTAGCTTGGACTATAGGCACTCACCTGGCTATTTTTTGTTGCAATTTTGCCGGGGCCGTGTTTGAACCCACCACCCTTGGTATAAGGGGCCGGCGCCCTACCCACTGAGCCACAGGCACTGCCCTGTTCATCTCTTTTCTTATGGCCTAATAGTACTCCATGGTCTACATATATTAATCCACTCATGAATTGATACGGACTTGGATGATTCTACATCTTAGCAATTGTGAAAGGAATTTCTTTTTTCTTTTCTTTTTTTGTTTTTCTTGTTCTTTTCTTCTTCTTCTTTTTTTTTTATTTGAGACAGAGTCTCACTCTGTTGCCCCAAGCTTGAGTTTTCTGCCCTCAGCCTAGTCACAGCAACCTCAAACTCCAGGGTTAAAGTGATCCTCCTGTAACTAGGACTAGGTGCCCACCACAATGCCCGGCTAATTTTCTATTTTTAGTAGAGATGAGGTCTTTCTCTTGCTCAGGCTGATCTCAAAGTCCTGAGCGCAAGGGATCCTCCCACCTTTGCCTCCCAGAGTGCTAGGATTACAGGCGTGAGCCCCCACACTGAGCCTATGGAAATTTTTATTTTACAAGGAAATTCCAAACTGAACCCTGCAGGCTATCCTCTAGTTTACATTTTTTATACCACATTTATTACATCATACCAATACTTTAAGAATTAAAAATACCCTCGTACAGATTAGGTTAATCTAATTGTATTAATCAGAAATGCTTTCAGTTTGCAGTACATATCACCCCACCCCCACCCCCGTCAAAATCATTCAAAAACAGTAGAGCCAAGGGCATTTATTAGTTCACACGATGCCCTGGTGCACTGGCTTCAGACAGGGCTTGATCCAGAGTCCAAATGATGCTATTCTGACTTCATCTCCTGGGCAGCCTCCCATCTTGTGCCTACCAGCAGCTTCAGATTGAATTTTTACCAGCCTAACCACCCAGGAAAAAGAGGGGGCCTTTTCTGATTGCAACATCAGAAAAGACCCAAGGAAGGTGACTGATGTGATTGCCTCGGATCAGTTACCTACACGTCTTAGAAACAGCCACTGCGACCAGCAGCTTAGGATACACGGATTGGCCACTTATGGCCATGTGACTGGGGAACGGCAGAGTTAGGCACCTGCGGAATGGGTTCCCTACAGACAAAATGGGAATCCTGGATTCCCTAAAGGGGGGCCGAAGAGATTTATGAAAGAAATGCCCGTGACTCTTGAAACTGCCCCCAGGACAAAAGACAGATCAAGTTCCTGAAAAAGCACTCAGTGTAATTTTTGACAAAATAAAAATAGAAGCCGTAATTTGTAGACAGTAATTTGCTGCTTCAATATAAAAATGCCTCATTGCCTTTGTGGTCTTTATCACTGCATCAATTTCTGCTAGGGCTTGGGAGGGCTGGTGGGAGCCACGTGGACTGAGAGGGTCCCATCAGTGTATCAGCTGATGACACTGGATGTCCCCACAAAAAAGACTGGGGCATGGCCGAGTGACTGGGGCAGTGACCCAAGTATATCCAACACTTTATGGATACACCTGGGTCCCACCAGGGCTAGGTGGGGGTAAAACGGGCGAGGGGAGGAATTTAGTGTCAGGAATACTGCTGTGCCCAGGAGCCCTTATACTGAGGAGAATCCTATCCAGATCCACTTAGGTGCACCTCACAGTGCGTTTTTTAAAATATATATGTTAGTTTTATACTTTGGTTTTATGAAAAATACCCTATAATTTAGGTTTAATTTCCCTGGGGCAGATAGCCTTCAAATGACCATCAAATCATTTTTCCCTCTCTTTACTACTCTAGGCAAAGTGGGAAATATTTTCCCCTGAGGGACAATAGTCCAGTCATTCATGCAATAATCATGTTAATGCTATTTGCTGCTGCTGCTTCTTCTTTTTAACTTTCCAACAGTATTTATTTGCATGCAGCCTCCCTTATTTTTTTGTGTGTGTGTGAATAAGACAGATGTCATATCTGGGTTTGGGGTTTTATGAGAAATTCAACTTAACTTCCTGGCCTGGGAGAGATGTGAATGCCTCCGTTCATGACATTAGCTAGGCTTAGTACAGCGCTTGACAATTTAGCTGCAACTTTCACTTCGTTTTCACACAACAGGAGGCATTATCCCCATTCTATTGGTGAAGAAACTGAGTCTCTGAGGGATGAAAGCTTCTTAAGGTGCTACAAGTAGACTTGACCCCAGATAATCCAACCGCCCCCCACAAAGGAGCAATCAACATTTGCACTTTGTGTGCAGTGTCTCATTTAATCTTTTCAAAAATTCTGTGAGCCACATTACAATTAACACCCCTATTTTACAGGTGAAATTGAACTATAGAGGGTTAAATAAATTGGTAAGATTCAAGCTCAGATCTGCCTTGTTGCAAAGCTGTGTCTAAACAAAGACCTATTCCCCAGGGCTCATTTGGCTCTGAAAGCTCCAGCTCTGGTAGAGGTGAGAAGTGGGGGCTGCACCATAGGCTACTCAAAGAGGAACGTGCAGATCTGCCCCACGACTCTGGCTGAGTAGCCTCTGCCTGGCAAGCCATCTCTGGATGAACCATTTTCAGGCTGTGGTTGCTCAGAAGAGCTGGATAGAAGCCCAAATACTGAGACTGACAAAACGCCAGAGCGAGCTGTTGTCTGCTGGCCTCACCCACTGAAAATCTGGGGACCCCCATGTTCACAAAGGCACTCCAGATGAAAGAACTGTCTGGTAAGCAGAGCGGTCTCAGCAAGTCCAATTAACCACTGCAGCCAAGAATCACGATCGCCATGCCTGCCGTCCCTGTGTGGGGGACACTGATGTGCATGTGGAGAGAGGCAGCTGGTGCGGAGGGCAGCCCTGCCGCCTCTCGCCAGCCCTATGCACCCTCCTCCAACCTCTTCTAAATGACAAAACCCCTCTTTACAAGTTAATCAAAATCTGATCATGAATGAAAGAGAAAAAAAATACCCTGTTAATTAAAATCTCCAAAGATGCCGATGGTAACAATCTGCAGATGCTTTTTTCCTATGCAAATTCTACAGAAAAACCAGTCATCAGCCATCAGTTTAAGAATCACAGGTGCTACGATCAGGCCTGAGAATATGTAGCTGTGGCAAACTGGAATAAAAAGATTTTCAATCTTCCTGAAATCCCAAGCTTTGAAACGAATTAAATAGTTAATGAGAAGCAGAGCTTCCCTTTCCTTCCCCAGAGAGGTTAAATCCCCAGGTACCTTCTCTGTGCAATATTGTCTCTTAAAGCCTGTGCTAATATAAGAAATGGTATCTCCAGTCATTCAGCAAATATTATTGGTCTCCTACTATGTGCCAATCTGGAAGGTCTGGAGATGCAGGGAGGTTGACAAAGTTCTTGCACTCATGGTGCTCACCTTCTTCTAGAGCAGCGGTGCTCAACCTGGGGGTGCCAACCCCTTTGTAACAATGAAAATACATCCTGCATATCAGATATTTACAATATGATAACATTTACAATATGCCACATCATAACAGTGGCAAAATTATAGTTATGAAGTAGCAACGAAAATAATTTTATGGTTGGGGGTCACCACAACGTAAGGAACTGTATTAAAGGATCGTGCCATTAGGAAGGTTGAGAACCACTGTTCTAGAGTGAGGGACTGCAGTTAGCATGTAAATGGGCAGTTTGAAGGGGCTGGGAGAAAAACTAGAGGATGAATTGGCAGTGAGAGTGGTGAGGACCCCTTTAGATCCTATGGCCAGGGCCAGCCCTGTGTGATGGTGCCACTTAAACAGACATTTACATAATAAGCATCTTAGTTTGTTTTCTGTAGCTTTTAACAGAATACTGGAAACTTCTAAAAAAAAGAAATCCATTTCTTGGGGTTCTGGAGTTTGGGCAGTCCAAGGTCAAGGGGCTGCATCTTGTGAGGGCCTTTGTGCAGAAGGGGGCTCGCTGCAAGGTCCATAGGAGGTGCAGGGCATCACACGGCAGGGGGGCTGGACCTACTAGTTCAGGACTTTCTTTCTCTTCTTGGAAAGCCACTGTCTCACTCTGGTGATAGCCCGTCAATCCATTAATGAATCGATCCATTAACGTATTAATTCATCAGGAAGGCAGATACCTCACGACCCAACCACCTCATAAAGGTCCCACCTCTCAAAACTGTTGCTTTGGAGGTTGCATTTCCACACGGGTTTTGGAGGGAACGAACATTCAAACCACAGCAACCAGTAAAGCCAAGAGCACAGAATTTTAGGCAGGAGAAACTCCAAGTGCAAAGTCCCAGAGGCTGGATCCGACCCAATGTTTTTAAGAATGAGCAGGAAACTTGTGTGGTGGGGGCTATCAGCCTGGGAGATTAGATAGAGAAGAGGTCAGGACACATTCCCTAGGACCTTCTAGAATGTAATAAAATGGCTGGAGACGTATTACTCAATCTGATTGCATAATCAGATTTCAATTTCTAAACGTTTGCTCTGGCTGCAATGTGGAGAATAGTTATAGGGGTGAGTGGTAAGGAAGAAAGGGGACAAAAAAATTCAGCGGGACCAATAGTTCATATAAGACAATATTGCCTTCCATATATCACCAAAGACATTTTTGATTGACCTTAAATACACAGGTACAATCATATGTCACTTAATGGTAGAGATACATTCTCAGAAATGCGTCCTCAGCCAATTCTGTCACTGTGCACATCATGGAGGGTACCTGCAGCCTCCTGTGCACCTAGGCTCTGTCGTATAGCCTACTCCTCTTGGGCTACCAGCCTGTAAGGTATGTTACTATACTGAATGCTGTAGGCATTTATAACACAGTGGGAAGTATTTGTGTATCTAAACATATCTAAACATAGAAAAGCTATAGTAAAAATGCAATATTATAACCTTAAGGGACCACTGTTGTACTACATATGTGATCCTTGTTCATCAAAACATTATTATATAGCACATGGTTATAGTTAGTATTTTCAGAATGGGTTTATATTACTCAGAGTCCTTCAGAGAGACAGAACCAATAGGAAGGGTGGATGGATGAATGGGTGGATAGATTGACGGATAGATGATAGTTAGACATGAGAAGGGATTTATTAGGGAAATTCACTCACACAAGTGTGCAGGCTGAGGGGTCCCATGACAGGCCATCTGCCAGCTGGAGAAGCAGTAGCCTGGGTCCATCCAAGTCTGAGGCCTCAGACCCAGGGAAGCGGATGGTGAAAGCTGAAGGTCTGAGGACCTCGGAGCTGCTTGTTCAAGCCCCAGAGTTCAAAGGCTGGAGAAACTGGAGTTCTGATTGCAAAGCAGGAGCAGAAGGGTGTCTCAGCTCCAGAAGAGAGAGAGAATTTGCTTTTCCTCTGCCTTTTTGTTCTATCCAGGCCCTCAGCCAATTGGATGGTGCCCACCCACATTGGGTGAAGGCGGATCTTCCTTATTCAGTCCACTGGTTCCAACACCAATCTCTTCCAGAAACAGCCTCACAGACAGACCCAGAAATAATGCTTTACCAGCTATCTGTGTATCCCTTAATGTAGTCAAGATGATACCTAAAATTAACCATCACAGGATTTCTCTGTTGTTGGGCAGAGTTCCATGATTTCAGACTTTCTAGGGTCTTAAGGTAGTATTTTTAATCAACCGATGTACCATTTTACCCTCCTACGGGTTAAGGAATTGTAAAGAGTTAAGAATGTCAGTTGGACAGGCAACTAGGGAGATGATTTCCTAATTTCCAAGGTGCATGAGGGCTGCATAATTGTGTCCTTGAAGTATCAAAGACATGCTTGCTTTCTAATGTCCAAACACGTAGCCACCGTTACAGATATGGTTCTTCAGAAACAGCGTGAGTGTAAGCAAAGGACAGTCAGTCCATGAGTAGAGGCTATAATAGAATGGAGCTTTAAAAATTTTGTGCCTCCACCTTTTTGTAATGGCTGCTCACATACACAGGGAGGAACTAAGGCTGTTTTTCAGACTTTTGGCCCATTGACGCCATTATGCTCATAAAAGGATAGACGAATACAAAGTTGTTTAATGTAAAACATACTGAGATTTTATTTGCCATCTCCTTAGATACGAGATTTCCACTTATCTTAGGTTTAAGTGTCTCTTTCTTTACAGAGAGAGACCTGGAGCACACAGATTGATATTCCCAAGATAAAAGCAGAATTTCTAAAACTAGGATCTCACCGAGCAGGGAGATGGTGCTTGTTCCTGATGGCAAGTAAATCTAGATTCACTTCTAGCTGGAAAAAGGCAAGGCCAGAAATTCAGAGTTGTAGGTGCCTGGCCCAGGTGGATATGCTACAGTGTGAACCATAAACCTTCCATCACTTATCTTGGCAGATAGAAAATTGGAATTTTGGAGGAAAGTTTCACATCAGGCATTTAGACCCAATAAATACTCCTTGCTGAGCTCCTGAACACTGTGCACCCTGCTTAGGTGGCTGCCCAAGGATGCCCCACACCAAACCTGGAAAATTGTTGAGAGGAGTCCCCAGGAGCTGCTGCTGACATCTCTGCACCACCACTCACGTTCTGTACTGCTTCCTTTCTTCCTTCTCTTTTGTTTTGCCTGGTAACACCAGCACAGATGGACTTGAGTACGCTTCCTTGATGCCTACTATAGAGTGAATGTTATTCCCTCCCAACCCCATGAAATTCATAGGCTGAAGCATAATCCCCAATGTGACGGTATTTGAAGATGAGGCTTTTGACACATAATTAGATTTAGATGAAATCATGAGGGTGGGGCCCTCATAATTGGATTAGTGCCCTTATAAAAACAGACGTGAGAAGCTAGGTGTGGTGCTCATGGCTATAATCCTAGCTCTCCGGGAGGCTGAGGCAGGTGGATCTCTTGCGCTCAGGAGTTGGAGACCAGCCTGAGCAAGAATGTGACCCTCGACTCTAAAAATAGCTGGGCATTGTGGCATTGTAGTCCCAGCTACTTGGGAGGCTAAGGCAAGAGGATTGCTTGAGGCCAAGAATTTGTAGTTGCTGTGAGCTATGATGCCACAGCATTCTACTGAGGGTGACAAAGTGAGACTGTGCCTCAAGGAAAAAAAAAAAAGAAAGAAAGAAATGAGAGAGCTCTCTCACCTCTTTCCCATCATGTGAGGCTACTTGCAAACTAGGAAGCAGACCCTCACTAGACATGGGACTTGCCTGCACCTTGATCTTGGACTTCCCAGCCACCATACTGTGAGAAATAAATATCTGGGGTTTAAGCCACCACTCTATGGGGGTTTGTTTAGCAGCCTGAACCTACTAAGATAGTGCCATGATTGTGAGGCAGCATTAAAAGAGAAAGAATAAGAGCACAAACTCTCAAATGGGTTCAAATCCTGGCCACTTGCAAATTATGTGGCTTTGGTCAAGGCTGAATCTCTCTGTGCCTCAGTTCCTGATATGGAAAATGGAAATGCCAGGACAGAGATTAGATGAGTTTGTGTGTTCTATTAGCACATGTTAGAGGAACTTAATAAATGTTGTTGTTATTACAGTTATTACATTGAAAGCATTGGGTTAAATAAGATGCAATCTCCCATCAAGGGCTGAAAATCTAGTATATGAGATAAAGACACTTAAATACTTGTATACAAGGCAAAATGTGGCAAAGATGATAATTAGTATAGGAGAAAAGGTACAGTAGAATAATAAGAGCTGTGAATTCCCTGTCACTGCTTCTGTCGAGATTTGGAGATTATATCCCCTCCCCTTGAAACTGCCGTTCAAGGCTAACCCATCAGAGACCTTGAAGTTTCCTCCTGATTCTCTTGGGGTGCTGCCTCTTGGAACGGAGCCACCATGATAGCAGACCCAACCCCTATGGGTGCTCCAGTTGACAACTCTAGGTAAGCATCAATAGTCAGCCACAGGAGTGAGCTGCCCTGGGCAGCCCAGCCCAGTCAGCCCCCAAATGGCTTCAGCTGTCCCAGCCACACCTTGTGATGCAGAAGAATGTGTAGTGCCAACCCTAGACTTGCAAAAGATAACAAAGTTGTTGTTTTCATTTTTGAGCACCAAGTTTGGGGCAGTTAGTTATACAGCCATAGATAATCCGAATAGCGGTTCAGAAGAAAAGATGTAATTTCTAGTCTCGTGATCATGGAAGGGTTGGTTCCTAGAAGAAGTGAAATCTGGGAATGTCCTGGGAGGGAGGGAAGGTGACAACAGGCACCTGGAGAATGTCACTCCAAAGACAGGGAAGACCTAGAACGGGACCCAGAGGCAGGAAAGGCAGGCAAAGGCAGGCTGCAGTTACCACCTGGCCAACAGACTGGGGCTGTGGTAGACTGGGGGAAATGGGAAAAAGGGAAGTTGAGAAGGTTGCTTAGGCCAAATCAGGGTGGTTGGGGAAGCAGGCTCCTTTTGTCGCCAGGAAAGAAAATCCATTTCTGTTCTTCTAAGTAAAGGGTCTTTGGAGTGACATTTCCCCACGTGTCTGAGTTTGCCATTCCTCCCTCCTAGGATGTTCTCAAATTTCACTCCTAGGAACCCTTCCATGATCATGGGACTAGAAATGAACTCTTCTCTCCTAAACTGCTATTTGGGTTACCTATGACCATGTAACTAATTACCCCAAATTTAGTGTTTAAAAATTAAATCAACTTTGCTATCTCTCTTGCACTTTATGAGTTAGGAGACAGAAATCTTTGAGAATAGAAACCAGAGAGCAGCTGACCTCCTGGAAAGACACTAGATTGGAGTTAGCCTCCCAGTGGCTCCTGGTCACAGGCACAGGAAAATCCTAAATCCTTCACATGGTTTATGAGACCCGTGGCACAGCGGGCTTGCCCAGGCTACCTTGATGACCTAATTTCCTTTCCTTGTCACCTTCACTCTTCTCCAGCCACTCCGGACTCCTTGCTATTCCTGTAGCTAGCACCTCCCAAGCTCAGCACCTCCCGAGCTCAGCACTTTTGCACTCACAGGCCCCACCACCTGGCTTATTCTTGCAAACACCCTCCCCTCAAGAATAGAGTGCCATCTCTCCCACAATGCCTTTGCCAGCACTTACTCATATTGTTGTCTTTTTACAAAAATCTATTTATCATTTGCCCCCCTAACTTGAGTATCAGCTCCATGATGGCAAAGATTTCATAAAATGCTCACAAGAGTTCCTGGCCTAGAGTGGGCGCTCCACCAAAATGGTAGAAAACAGTGAATGGATGAATAATCCCAGCAGTCCTTGGGCTGGAGACATCTTGTTAGCTCTCAGCAGGAGGAATTTGTGTGTCTTCATTTTCATTCTCCATGGTTCATTCTCTGCTTCCTGCCATTCCCAGGCAATTCCCTCCCCATCTACTCACTAAGAGCTTTTCTCTCACAGCTTCTGCTGACTCATAACCACGGCTTACTCACAGCTTCCCTGGAGCTGCTACTGCGTGTCTTTATGCATCTGCCCAACTTCTGCTCCTTCACTCACCTCCTGGTTCTCCCAGGCTTTCCAGTTGAAATTCCAGAGACAGAGATTCTGATTGGGTCAGCCCATTCTCCATGGAGAAGAGAGGTTTTGACCATTGACCAGGGTCTGCATCAGACATCCCTGCTGATTCAATTGACTGTGGCTGTCACCACTGAGCATGGCAACCCAGACATAGACACTTCTCGTTTCTCTCAGCAGATGTGCACGACTAAAGCAGGTGCCTTTAACAGCTTGTTGACTGTAGCCTGAGGGCCAGGGAACATGTACTTCAGGGAAACACTGAAGGCTTCTAAGCAAGGCAGTGATGGACCAAGTCAAATTTTTCAGAAGGTAACTTTAGCTACCCTCTGAATGATGACAGCACTTACTAGGCTAGCTAGGAAGCCCTGGCCAGAGAGAACAGGTGAGAACTCAAACCAAGCCAGGGTCAGTGACAGGGAACTGGACCAAGGGGTCTTGGACTTAAAGCTGTCCACCAGGCATGTGACATTGGAGTTCTGCAGAAAGCCTGGCTCTACAGGCTCTGGAAGTCATAAAGATAAGAGTTAAAACTGTGAAAACTGTTAAAACCGTGAGCTGCATAGCCTGGCAAGAGATGAGCCAAGATGGGCATTCAGAAAAATCTCTTAGGTGGAAAGGGCAGAACAAGGAAAAACTTACCCCCAAATGTACACACACGTTAAGAAAGGAGAAAAAACTGTATTAAATTTGTAATATTCAATTCATGTTTGACTTCTGCAATTACAAGAGGTGCTCAAGGTGACCTGTATTCATTTTTTGTTGGCTGTGTATCTTATTACAATTTTAATGCAGTTTTTCCTTTCTTAAATTGGCATCCTTTTTGTGGCATTTTCTGTATTTATACAGATGGGTAAAGACTCAGAGAGTCCCAGCACCCCACTAAAATATAAAAGCATTTCTCTCACTCCCCTATTCTCAACTGCTCTGGCCCACAGGGTCCTGCATAAGACCCTGCTCTATCCCAAACCCCAATCTGTCTTCCCACAGACAGTAAGATGATACTTCTTGGGAATCCACAATATTCTAAAAATACATCCGCCGGCTGCAGGGCCACAATTAGTAAAGCTGCTGTCCCAAGAAACCCTCATCATCATTTTGCTTAGATCAGAGAGCGGATTAACTTTGATGTCTGTCTGAACCCCGTGTGATGCACCACTGGCGGTCTGCTCCCTGCAAACATTCAATCTTCACATCCAAGGGAAGAGGGAGAAAGCGCCAGATAGGAGCCCAACCCAATTTTTTCCCCAGTGATTGAGATGAAA
Organism: Loris lydekkerianus; assembly: GCA_963574355.1. Lineage (NCBI taxonomy): Eukaryota > Metazoa > Chordata > Mammalia > Primates > Lorisidae > Loris > Loris lydekkerianus. The sequence continues at coordinate 14,864 of CAUYPK010053275.1, read as the reverse complement.
ATATGCACCCCAGGATTTCTGACATATTTGGCTTGCATCCTATTTCCCTGTATCCCACAAACTCTCTCTGCCTTTGCATAAGTACTTTCCCCTCACCCAAACATTAGCACAGTGACAGAGCCTCAAGTGCTTCCATCTATGCCACGTGTAGGAGGTAACTGGGTTAATTTCTGTATCTGTTAGGGCTTCGGGTGGCATGAGAAGACTCTGATTAACCCAAGTCTAAGGGGAGTTTGCTGGGAGCACATAGGGTGGCCTGCAGAATATAATGAACCATGGAGAATCATACTGCAACGAGGAACAATCAAGGAAGCTCCAGAATTACAGGCAAGTGGGAGATATACAATAATCTTATCAGAACATTGGCAATGGAAGAAATCCTCTGCAACAATGCTGTCTGTCTTGGCATCACTGTCCTCATTATTCTTATTTCTGGGCAAAAGAGAACAATTGGATCAGGTTGAATCATATCCTCACCCAGGCAACACAAACTTACTAGCTTTGCAAATCAATATAGATGTATGGTTAAGAGCAGTTTCCGGAACCAGACAGCCTGGCTTTGAAGCCTGGATCTTCAATTTGCCAGCCACATGACCTTGGGCAAAGAATTCGCACTACACCCCAGTTTCCTTCTCTGAACCTGGGGTTCCTATCCACATGAGCCCTAAATCAATAAAACCTAAGATAGAGACTGCCCAGATTAAGTGTTCTACAAGTGTTGATGTTAGTGTTGATAAAGAATACACAGGACCCCCGGCTTTACAGGCCAACCAAAATTGCCAAGACCAGAGGACTATCTACAAAAGGCACTGCCACATCTTATTCCTTTGCCAGACTGTGGATACCGTAAGGATAAAACAGCTTCACTGTTTCCTTTACTGCTGTACCCACCGGCACCTGGGAAGTGTCTGGTGTGCCATGCCTGGCTCACTGACCACTGCTGGATTCACATACATTGAGTGAAATGATTCCTTTTGGGTTCCTAATCCACTAATATAGTGCTTTGCATGGAGTAAGCACATAAAAGTATTTGCTGATTGAATTGATAGATCAGGGGAAAAGGAAAACTGGGGGTGTCTGGTTTTCTTAGAAATGGGGATAATATTAGGTATCCTCACATCTTTCCTTTGGGGAATTCAGTGGCAGGCAAAAGATAAGTAACTGTTTCCTAATATGTTTATACCAATAATTTATACAAATGACATAGACGGGATAATCATTTCTGTTGGTCAGCTCACACCTTAAGATCAGCATGGAGTGGACAGAGAAACCATCAGCCTGGAGAGGGAAGGGCTCATCTACCAAACTGCACCTGCCCCTCCAAGGCAGTCCTGGTACCTCTGAAGGATGCCCCATTCTCCTGGCATCCTCCATAGGCTTGCAAAGGACTGTGGCTGAGTTTTGGCTGGTGATTCCTCCATGCTTGCACAGAGATAGCAAGATGTCACGAGAACTGAGCCCTTAGCCAATGACGTGTGACCCTGAGAGAGCTCAAGTCCTGGCTCTTAATGACTGGGTCTATAAACTGCAGCTCATTGGAGGTGTTATGCAAGAAAGGAGTATCCATGAAGATTTCATCAAAATTCCTAATATTGTGGAAGAACCCAACTCAAACTGGCTTCAGCAAAACCAGCACTCCACTGGCTCATGTAGTTTCCCTCTGTCTCCCAGCTCTCCGCTGTACTGATCTCTCTCGCAGTCCCCCAGCAGCTCCAGAATCTCATTCCTTCAACTTCAGTTCCAGTTTTCCAGTAGCTGGAGTAGATGATGGTTGGTGCAACTTGGGTCATGTAGCCAGGTGGATGTGTTACACTGGTCATTCAGGACTGAGTCCTGCGCCAGCCAATCCCTATGGCAAGGAAGCCTGGTCAGGCTTAGTGATATGATTAGCTCTCAGGGCTGAGAAGAAGTCAGATGAGGATGGGAACCCCCAGCTTACCTTATGGACCCAGAGTGGAAAAGGAGTGGTTTCCCAAAAGGGATTCAGGGTACCGTGGCCAGTTGGCTGGTAAAATGACAGATGTGCACTGCACCTGGGTATTTTCCTTGCCTCCCCTTTCTCTCTTCTTTCTTTCTTTCTTTCTTCCCTCCCTCCCTCCCTCCCTCCTTCTCTCCCTCCCTCTTTCTCTCCCTCCCTACCTCCTTCTCTCCCTCCCCTTCCTCCCCTCCCTCCCTTCCTCCCTTCCTTCCTTCCTTCCACAGTGTCTCACTCTGTTGCCCCAGGCTGGCATCATAGCTCACAGCAATCTCAAACTCCAAGGCTCAAGCAATCGCCTTGTCTCAGCCTCCCTAGAAGCTGGGACCACAGGCATGAGCCACCGTGCCTTTTCTATTTTTAGTAGAGACGGGGTCTTACTCTTGCTCAGGCCAGTGAGCTCAAGCAATCCACCTGCCTTGCCTTCCAGAGTGCTGGAATTACAGGTGAGACCCACCGCACAGGGCCACACCTGGGTATTTTCTAACATGTAACCTAAAGCAGGTATCCCAAATTCCCTCTGCCCTCTGAGAATTTGTTCTCACCCTCACACACTCTTGGAAGTGCCTGAGGAGCAGCTATTTACTGTAGCATCATCTGTCTTCCTCCTCTGAACTCCTGCAACCCACAAGATTATATGGCTCATTGGAAAAGGCTAGTGTTGGTCATCAGTTATCTCTTTATGAATACGTTCCATCGCTTTATCTATGTGGCAGGATCCTGGAGAGCAAGGGTCACATCTTATTCATCTTCCTGCCCCTTAGCACTCTGCCCGGTGTTTGGGGAATGGCAGATAGTCCACAAATCTGCTGACAGATTGAACAACTGATTTATATGCTTCCACAGGGCTAGATGGTAGCTCGGTACAGCTACAAAACTGCAGAGTACAAGGAAACCTGTACTCTCCACACTATTCAGGAAATATTCTCGACCTTTTCTGGACTAAATAATGCTGCTGGGGTCAAGATAAATAACTTCTTGCTCCCCAGCCCCAGTTGTAGTTTCACTCCTATTTTTAAAGGATTGAATGAAGCCTCAGGAAATCTGGGTCTCAGCTTCCCAGTTCCCTAGGGCAGGGCATAGTCAGGCACAGCTGCCTGGAAGGGGGGTGAGTTGCAAAGGGTGGAGGATGAAAAATCTCAGGAAGAGGAAAACACCCACCCAGGTGGTAAGGCAGAGCCCTAAGTTCCAAAGGTGGGGCTGACCCCTGACTCTCTGCCCTGCGGGGTTCCCTGCCTATTTACTCCCCATCCTCATCCCAGCACAGGGAACAGGGAGAGTGGAGGGGATGAGAAAACGGAGTCAAAAAAGATGCACTCCCGGCTTGGATGCCGAAACAACATTCCTCCCAGGGTAGGCTAGGTCCAGGAGCCCCCGTGCTCGGGTTTCAGAATCAGGCCCCATCCCGGGGCAGTACTATCCCCTTCATCTCATGCCCCTACAAGCCGCCTCGAGGAAGCCCAGTGACTTGTCCAAAGCCTCGCAGCCGAGCCCGGGTTCTCGCTCCTGTAAAATGAGCCAACTGACATAGGATTAACTGAGAGAGCATCCGGCTCACGGGAGACACTCACTAAATACGAAATTAATGGTGAGGGAGGGGGTGATAAAGAAGCCCTAAAAGTGTCGAGTGAAGCAGCTGAGGCAGGAACTAGGCCGAGGGCAGGAATGGAACCGAACAGAGCTCGCTGGGACCACTGCAAAAATACACCACCCTCCTTCGGCTGCCAGCGCCCGGCCAGCGTCGCGGGCGGCCTGAAGCCCCGCCCCCGTAACCACGCCCATTTCCTCGCCCCTCTCCCCTGGCCCCGCCCCGGGACCGCCCCTCCTCTTGGTCCCGCCCCCGGGGCCCGGAAGCGAAAGCTGCTCCACCTCTTCCGAGCGAGGTCACGGCCTGGCAATCCCGAGCAAGGTTTTCGAGAGAAAAGGTCTCTCGGTGGGTCAGGGCAGCCCCGGGCCCAGCGCTATGTCCCGGAACCTGCGCACCGCGCTCATTTTCGGCGGCTTCGTCTCCCTGATCGGCGCCGCCTTCTATCCCATCTACTTCCGACCCCTAATGAAATTGGAGGAGTACCGTGAGTGACCTCTGATCCCGCGCGGCGGCCTGACCCCAGTAACTCCCCCGCTTTCCCCGCCCCCTCCACCTTCACGTGGTGCGTGGAAAGCACTTGTCTCAGGAGTGAGGTAGAGCTGGATCTGAATTCTGCCGTGTGCAGCCTTGTAACCGTGGACAAGTGACTCAACCTCTCGGACCCTCAGCACCTCGTCAATGATTAGCTGTAGCCTATCATGCAGTGGTTCTCAGCCTTCCTAATGCTGCAGTGTATTTTCATTGTTAAAAAGGGTACACAACCCACAGATTGAGAACCGTTGGATGGTAAAACTGCCGAGCCTCCTGTGAGACTCCGGTGGCAGTGTGTGAAGACAGTCTGCACACAGCAAGCCAACACTAAATGCTATCATACCTGCAGTGAACATTCACTGACTGCTATTATGTGTCAGGTCAGGCATACGTTGGATAGTTTAATTAGCACGACCTCACTTTGAGGGACATTTGTAAAACATACCCGTTTTACAGATGAGGAGACTGGGGCTCAGAGAGGTTTTTAACGTGCCCAAGGTCACACAGCTAGTACTAACAAGGCAGATATTCTATCCCAGGCCTGTGTCTCCACACCCTCCTGGGACTGGGAGGCAGGTGGAACCCTGATCATCCTGAACTGAAAGTATTTTTGTTGCGCTTCATTTCCACTCCCAAAGATGTCTGAGCAGAAATATTTCAAACCCAAACTGTTAACCTGGGTTTTTGAGTTTTTCCTCTTTTTTTTTTCCCCTCACATCGTTTTTCAGATTGCGCTGGTTTCCTTCATTTTAAGCTGGTTGCCCACATGGTAATAGTGAATATCTAGGGAGTAATTTTCCTCCTTAATCATTCAAGTCCTATCATTCTAAAAGCCAAACTCTCCTTCCTTGAGACCTATACCTCAGCAAGGATTAGCACTTTGATACATCTGAAACCATCTGTCAGAGAGAAAATATTAGGCATTAGAGGCTCATTTTGTTCTCCAGGAAACCTGAATCATCTTGAAGATGGAAGAGGGCCAACCCTGGCCCTTGAGAATATTAACGCAGGTTGAAAGCTTGGCGATTTGAAGGCTAAAGCTCTGTGTAAACGCTCTGCCCATTACAAATGTTACAGCATTTGGTTTTTGGACGCATAGCATTTAAAGTACACGCTCAAATTTCCTTGTAGCTTCTTTTCATCAGCCAAGACTGAAACGGCCTTTGTGTATTCTGCCTTCCAGCCTGTCTGTGTGCAGTGTGGGAGTAAGGTGGGGCTGTGTGAAGCCCTGCATAATCTATTTTCACCACCCTTCGCTCTGGGTCCCTGCCCCAAGGTATTTTATTAAGGCCGCTAGAGTTGAACTTGGAACAAGGGGGTTGCTTTGCATCCCATTAGGCAACTTTAAGTTATGAAGACTAGAGCAGTGATTCTCAACCAGAGGTAATTTTTATCCCTTAGGGGATGTTTGGCTCCATCTGGAGACTTTTTTGCTTGTCACAGCTTGGAACAGGGGGTGGTGAGTGTGCTACTGGTATCTAGTGGATAGAGGCCAGGGAGACTGCTAAACTTTCTGCAGTGCACAAACCCCCGTGACAAAGAGGTATCCAGCCCATTTATGTATGTTTAGCTGCATAAATACTTCCCACTGTGTTCCCATGGCCTACAGTATTCAGTATAGGCCACGTAGGTTTATACCCCAGGAGCAATAGGCTATACCGTCAAGATTTGTGTAAGTACACACTATGATGTTTGAACAATGATACAATCGCCTAAAGATGCATTCCTCAGAATGTACCTACATTGTTAAGTGACATATGACTGTATTTTCATAAGAAAAGTGAAATAATCAGATTCACTTGTGATAAGCATCACTCTGACTGTATGTGAAGGAGGGGTGGGAAGGGTCAAGTCAGGAGTACAAACGCACGGCACAGGACGGCTGTATTTCCTGTGACCTTGGGGAGAGGTGCCATAACCCAAATCAAAGCCATGATTATGGGACAGGGAAAGTGACTGCGTTTGGTAGCCACATTTAAGAAGTAAACTCCATGGGGATTTGAGACTGATTTGCCACAGGGGGGAGGGGAAGGAAAATGGTACCCAGTTTTCTGGCTCCCAAAGCTGAGGTGCTGGTGGTGCTGGTCATTAACTAGGAAACGCAGGAAGGAAGTGGTTTATGAGGGTGAGAGGATGAGTTAGTTCAGTTTGGGGCATGTTGAGGTTTAGATATCTGACATGCTCTTGGGGATTTGCCATGGATGGTGGCCATGCCAGGCTGGAGCTGAGACGCTGGAGTTGAGATGGGAATCAGTCACTGCAGTAGGGTTAGGGCTGCCAGACAGTGTGCAGAGTTTGAAAGGGCCTAGAACAGTGTGCTGGGGAACACCAGTGTTGAGGGCTCTAAAGAGCAGGTGATCAAAAGAAGAGAAGGAGGTCAAAGGATACTGAAGAGTGGCCAAAGCTTTTGGGTTAAAACCAGGAGAGGCTGCAGTCACGAGCCCCATAAAGACAGCACTTGGACTTGATGAAAAGGGGTGTGCTCAGTGGGGTAAGCCTGCTTGGGGACAGTAAGAAAGTTAAGTGAAACTCTGCATTGGCTTTAGCAAAAAGAAAAGAAAATAATTTGTTAAATGTGCTTTCTTTCAGTGGCTTGGAAGTGGGCAGGAAGCAGATTGCAGTCAGAGAGTGCCTCCAAAATGCATATACATTTTAAGAAAGGAAGAAACCACTGAAATTATACTTGGCATTTACCAATAACAAAAGATGAACACAAGTCATGTTTGAACATCTCTTGTAATTGCAAAAGTCAAATGTGACTTGATAATTTTATTACAGATTTTTTCTTTCTTAAAACGTGTATACATTGTTTTGGCATCCTCTGTATTAAATTGACTAAAGATGTTTGGCTGTATGGTTAGGAGAATGGCAAAGGCATATTTGCAGCAGGTCACAGTGTCTGGGGAGAGTTGTTTTACTTTTAGTTTTGTCTGGAAGACAAGGGAGGGCTGCTGAAGAGAGCAGGAGGTGACTTGGGATCATGAATCCAGGTAGAGGGAAGAACCTAGGGCCGCAGGCAGGGTACCTCAGGAGGTATGAATGCTGCTGTAGGGACACTTCCAGGTGATGGCTTCTCTTTGTGATACAGGAGGTCCCGTCATTTAGGAGTAAGAGGGACAACCTCCCAGGCCAGACTTTCCCTCTTTGAAATACTGTCTTCCCTGGGCTTCTGTGACTGGCCCCTCAGCCAGTCCTCCTGGGTTTGCTCTCTGCTTCTGCCTTTCAGCCTTTCTTATTAGTTCTTCCTCTTCAAACTGCCCTCCATACATTTGTATTCCCCAGGATTTGGGGACCAGGGAGGAGAAGCGCACTCTCCCCACCCCTGACCCCATTTTTGGAAAGGTAGGGCAGAAAAGCCCAGTCCCTGAGAAGTGGGTTATTAGGAAAATCAAGATTTGGAGCCAGCATTTGGCAGGACCCGCCATGTGGGACCCAAGCATTAGATCATTTTGGGCCCTTCAGCTGGGTAGGGACAGGTGGGATTCAGGGTCACAGCTGGAATAAGCTGCAGGGATCATAAAGAGGGGGAAGCTGCTTAGGTTAAAAAAAAAAAGCCAAGGAGATCTTCCATGCTGGCAAAGCAGGCAAGAAACTGTCACAAGACTGCCTTATTGAGCTTCGTGTTGACCTTCAGCACGATCACGGGTCTTTTGTCACCTCAGCAAGCTTTACTAAATGTTCCATGGAGTACAGGGTCAGTTCTGTACATTATAACTCAAGTCCAAAAATGAGCCCTGGAGAGAGGAGGGCATCAGGCAGGTCAGCAATTCAGAATTAGAAGTCTGGGGACAGTTGTGCTGTGCTTCTGGAAGAAGTCCCAGATGTTGCTTCATAGCTTTCATCCTGTTGGCACAGTGTGGTTGTTCTGAGGAGGCCAAATTCAGGGAAGCTAGCTGTATGTAACTAGAAGCCTAATCTGTCTTTGTGTCCTAGAACTAGACAGTGGCCTGCACATGGCCTTTTAAAAATAATACACATTTGGGGCTAGCCTATGAAAAGAGACAGAATAAGATCATTTGCAGTGATCCTTTTTGTTTTTAATTTTAATTAGATATGTAGCAGCATAAAAACATAGGGTTTTACCAGAAGGGGCTTGAGCTTATTTCAGGCCCCTCATTTAGTGACTGCAAGGTTACCCAGAACCTCAGTTGCTGGGTGGACACTGCACCCCGACTCTCTTGACCTTGTCTGTACTTAATGCCAGGATGCCTTTAAGGTGGCAGAGAATGTTTAGCAGTTGGTCAAGTGAAGGCCAGATGGGAGAGTTGTGAGGCTGCTCAGTCTCCTACCTCTGGGTCCTGCACCTTGCCTACTTGCTGCACCTTTTCAAACTATGAGGTCTGACAATTAAGTTCACAAACTCATCCTAGAAAAAGCTCTACATACCTTGTTGCTGAATATCATTACAGTCACCTTCAGAAGCTATGCACCAACACCAGCATCTAGTCCACCCTTCAGAGCACTTTTGGAACTCTTTTTTTCTGTAATGACCATCAGAGCTATTGTTGTATGGCATTTAAAAACATGCAACAATGATATGAACATCAGTCAGCAAGACACCGCCATATGACCTCATGAACACAGCTGTGAGACACTGATAGACCAAGGTTATAAAACCCTACTGAGTTGTTGTATAGTACTGTCAACATAAACACATGGTGACAAGTTTGCTATGTTAATTGTCAGACCTTGTACAGTGGCACCTCTCTAAGATCATTTCAGAAAAGGAGTCCCAAAATGGCTTTGAAGGATGGACTAGGTGCTGGCATCAGTGCATAGCTTCTCAAGGGGAGCACTTCAAAGGTGACCCTAAGTGATATTCAGCAATGAGGTATGTAGCACTTTTCCTAAGATGAGTTGGTGAACTTAATTGTCGTCACACCTTCGTGTGTTGTACACAAACAGGGCAGGGTCACTAGAAATCACTGGAGGCAGAAATACTGTTCTTCCCTTTTAAGGGTATTTCCCTCATTTCACATGCTTAGAATAACGGCTGTTTGTTCCTTTTACCGGGTTATGGAATGAATGCGAGGGTGGACTGAGGTCTTGTTTTCTAACCAGCATGGCAGAGCCCCCTGGTTTCAGCCAGACTCTTCTGGAGAGGCAAAAAAGCGATTACAATGTTAGGAGGAGCCAGGGCTTCTAGTGACCTCTTGGACCCCCTCAGCCTCTGGGTCACACTCACCACAGGTGCACATCAAGTTCTGGAATACCCTGTGGGCAGATGGAGGATGTGTCTAGCAACAGCAGCAAAATGGGAGCACTGAAAAGGCATTTTGTTTGATTTTATATTTGTTACTTTAATAAGGATAGCTACGTTGAAGTGATCACCATGGAACATTCACAATGCTATTGGACTAATACATGCTTTACAGTTGTGTATTTTTTTTAACTAAAAAATCCAAATGGACAAGAAATCCCAGAATAATACAGTAAATTCCTGTATATTCTTCACCTTAATGTTGCAGTTGTTAATATTTCTCATATTGGCTTTCTCTCCCTCCATGTGATACATACACATACGTATGTAATTATGTATACACATAGAAGTATAATTACATATATATTATAATTATTAGTATTGTTTTGCTGAACCATTTGAGAGTAAATTGAAGACATTGTGAGCTTTCACTCCTAAACACATCAGCCTATATTTCTTAAGAACAAGGGTATTATCTTATATGATACACAATACAGTTATCCAATCTAGGAAATTTAATATTGATACAGTGCTACTACAGGTGGAAATCTGCAATGCTCCAAAATCCAAAAGTTTTTGAACTTGGGCGGTGCCTGTGGCTCAAAGGAGTGAGACGCCAGCTCCATATACTGGAAGTGATGGGTTCAAACCCAGCCCTGGCCAAAAAAATAAAACAGTTTTTGAACTCCAATATGACACCAAATTCCACATCTAAGTACTAAACACAAACTTTGTTTCATGTACAAAATTATGAAAAATATTGTATTAAATTACCCTCAGGCTGTGTAAAGTATATATGAAATATAAATGAATTTCATGTTTAAACGTGGGTCCCATCCCAAAGGTCCCTTATTATATATATGCAGATATTCCAAAATCTGAAAAAAATCCAAAACACTTCTGGTCCCAGGCATTTTGGTTAAGGGACACTCAACCTGTATGGCATTCACAGTATACATTCAAATTTTGTCACTTGTCCTATTATTTCAGGTTATGACTCATGCCTCTAACTGTTCATCAGTGGGAGGAGATGGGAAGGCAGATTGCCAAGATCGTATTCTGCACTGGCTTTTATTTCCTTTTTTATTTTAGGTTTCCGGCTGCTGATCCTCCTCTAGAGAACCTTCACTAGTACTTTTAAGAGTGCTGAGGGCTGGGGTTTGGGCATACTATATTGTTTAATTGTTGTGGACACTACAGTAACAAGTCACATGGATTTATTTCCCAGTATGAAAGTTCGATGACGTTCAGCATAGGATATGTTTTTATTTTCAAAGACTTAAAAATTATTAGGTGGATTCTTTCCCTACCATACAAAAATCAGCCCATCTGCAAGTGTTGGCTAGTTTTAATAATATATTTTGGCCCTTGGTCCAGAGATAATGATCCTCAAATAAAACTACAAATCAAACACTGCGTTGGCACTAGGGGGCAGAGTCAGGGTTGCTGAGACCCTAGTGTGGGAATTGGCTAGCTCAGCGTCTCATAGTTGGGCTTAGTCATTTCATTCCTGATAGAAATGAGCTCACTACTGGAGTCAGTAATTAGCTTATCCTGATTTGTTCAAGTCGTTAACCGGCCCTTTTCCTGAGGTTTATGTACACTTGCTATTCCTCCTGCGATGGTGAAATAGAAACCTCCTGTCAGCCTCATCAAGATGTACTTGGCTAAGCCCAGAGGAACTAGTTTCCGTCTGCCTTTTAGCATATTCCGCATTCACAGATAAAGTGTCTTTGTGTTATATCATAAATTTACGTAAGACTACTTTGGCCTTAGGAGTGTTTGTAAAACGTTAATGGATTAAAGAACCAGGGGCTGAAGACAGGATGGTAATACCTGGATATCACTTGGTAGGAACTGGTTCAGTAAAGTGGTTTAAATTGCCTGACCAAGCCAAACTACAGAGGAAGTTGCATTAGGGCAAGGATTATAAAGAGATTATGGTCGATTTAAAATAAATCCTCAGCCTCTCTTCAACCTCATTAGCAATTAGCAAGAAAGTGTGAAGACAGGGATTCCTTTCTCTTCACTTGGTTCTTCATTGCATCCTAAGAGGTTAGGACACAATTAGGTATTCTGTCCTTGCTACCAAGAATCAGCTTCCTTTGATGCTTGGCAGCCGGCCAGCTTCTTAGCTTTACAGTACCTGCCTCTCAGGCCAGCTTCTTAGCTTTACAGTACCTGCCTCTCAGAGAAACGTGTTTAGTACACCAGGATGTCTGATTTTTCTTCCATTTGTAAGTCTAGGATGCTTTCTATCAATGATTTCTTAAAAACTCATCACTTCCCTTTTCCATAATATCAGAAAATAGACCTTTTAGGTCTGGAAATTTTTATCTAATGTTGTTCCTGGCAAGACCGATGCTAATGTGGGCTTTTACTCCTTGGCATTTTCTCAGAGCATGTCTGAGACGTCCGTATGCTCAGGCTTACATGTGGACAGTGTGGTAAAGCTCAGTCCTACAAGAATTTAATGACTTAGGAAGTGAAGTCTTCTTTGTGTTGAGTTACGTGGCATTTCAGAAAGTCTGAGCCCGTAGAAGAGCCGTATCGTCCATTCTAGATTGAAGAAGTCTTTTGGCATATCTTGGTCCAGAGGGTCTTGGTTGCTATTCACTTTCTTTTCAGACAGATATTGTCAGTTAATCCCTATTGCCCCCGTGTTTTGTTTGCCAAAGCAAAATGTAGCATTGATAAAAATATCAGGAAGGTCACATCATTAAACAAGCAAGTTCAACGAACACTAGATTTGGCAAAACCTCATTTGTTGTACTTTCATGCTTCTGTAACTTTGTGAGAATCCAGTGGCCAAAAGAAAAAGCAGCCTAATATTAAATAAGAGCTAAATGTGGATTTAAAGAAACATTCTCAGCCTGATTAAAACAAAGGTCTGATTACAATATTTTAATTACCATAATTTAGTAGTAAACATCTTTTGGCTCTAAATCTTTCTCCTGAAAAGCTGCCATTTGTTTGTCAAGATACTTCAAATAATAAGCCTTTGTTTTTACAGACCTGGGTTTATTCTAAACCACTTAGAAAGATGTGTCAGAGTCCTTGAAGCCCGCAGATATGAAATGCCCAATTTCTCTTGGCCCTTGCCTGTTGAACCTCTCCAAAGGGCCTGGCTTAGCTGCTGTAGCTACGATGCACTTACTAATTGGCACAGGACCTGCAATCAATTAGGGAAGCTTCAATTATCCAAACCAAAGCCACCCACCCAAAGATTAATTTTCTGCTCTATTTCCTATCAAAAACAGCATATTTAGCTCTGAGTCTAGTCCTTCAGTGGAGTGCATTTTAGACATAGAAAACTACATCGTTTTCTCATTAATTGTATTTGTTCCTTCAGTTCAGCTGTCGTTCTCTCGTAATGCCACGCCCACCAGTTCTTTCAAAATTGTCCTTTTTCTTGTTATTTTGTTTGCCTTTCCAAAATGCTGAAATCACAGAGAAAAGATGTGAGTTGGGAGCGTTTCTTTGGAAGCATGGCTTTATTTTTCTTTGAAAGTACCCCATTTTTTCTGTTCCAGGATCTCTGAACTCCCACTACCTAGAAGCTTTGTGTAATGGCATCTGAGTTTAACAGCACTCATAAATATTGTTTTATAATTGTCCCGTGTCATCGGCCCATATAAATACAAAGATTTCACCCTTTCTCCCCTCTAAAGAGTGATTTTTCTGTTGTGTTTCTCAGAGAAGGAACAAGCCATAAATCGGGCCGGGATTGTTCAAGAAGATGTGCAGCCACCAGGTAAACGGGGACACAGAAAAATGAAAACAGACTCTCATTTGTACTACTGTGTTGTGTGGCTTGTGTGTGTTTGCTTTGCCGCAGAGCGTGGGAGATTGGCTTTGTAGCTTAGCGACCAGATTGTGATTTTGCTATTTATTTCACAACACTTGCCAGTTTATAGGTGCCACCCAAGACTTCATTTTAATATTTCACTCCAGAACACTTTTGCAGGTTTGCCACATTGCTTTTTTGCATTTGATAAGTGGGCATAAAAATGTTAACAAGTGTGCAATTAAATATGAAATGTGAATAGCTATTTTGCAGACTTATTTACCAAGCACCTATTTAAACATTGCCCTCATGGGAAAGTAGTGTTTACTTGTAAACTATTTTAGTTGGTGTGGGATTCTGCTTCCTACAAAAGCTCAAAAAGCTCCCTTTATGGCTGAATGGTTAGTTCTAAGTTGGCCGAGAATAAGAGATTTCCAGCTTCTTAACCCAAACTCCTGTCATCTATGACAACAGTCTGTTTTCTTGATTTATATTTTAACGAGGCCAGATCCGTATCTTTCCATTTGGGGGCAATTCCTGAGCTATTTAAAAGTCCCTGGTGCTGCCATGGTCTCCCAACCATTTCATGCCACTCCCCCCCCAGCCTTGTACCATCTAAGGCTACATCATAAATTGCATGGGTAGATTCTTATGTCATTTTGTTTGGGGTTCTGGGAAGTAGTAGGACATTGAAAATTGGATCCTGTTTTTATTCATGGTTTTTTCTATAGGGTTAAAAGTGTGGTCGGATCCATTTGGCAGGAAATGAGAAGGCTGTCATCGACCCTGATTAGGAGAGAAGGTATCTCAAACTTTCAATTCTGCCTCCAGTGTAATCAGTCACCTCACCATAGGACAATGGCCGAGAAGAAAACTCTGGAACGCTGTAAATAAGAGTACTTTAATAAAGACACTGTGCATAGGATTAATATTCCCTTCTTAAATGTCAAAAGAACCCTGGAACAAATTATACCATTATGAAGGTTTTCATAATTCGGTCGACTTTGCAAAAATGAAGCTGTCTCACCCAGCTGTGTTTGGCGGCAATCTGCTTGTTATTCCGCCTTCACCACTTCCCCAAGCAAGCTGTGATATGAATACTAGCAACCAGTGGGCTCAGGAAGGTCCAGCTCTATTTTGCCATCTTCCAAATAAGAGATTTCAGTAAAAAACTACCAAACTGAGCCACCTCATAGGGTCCTTTGAAAATGTTCAAGTGGATAAAGCTCTTTGAGGACAAGGTACTTCGTGCTGTTTAACATTAAAGGATTCAGCTTAACCATGTCTTAGTGAAGATTGCTCTATATTGGAAAATAAATATGCAGCAAGTCAAACTGGATGGGTACCATGCATAGAAATCAACAATGAATTTACAGAAGCGAAAATCTGTGTATTAAAATGATTGTGCTTCACAATGGTGTTCAGTTTTTAAATCTTTTTTTTTTTTTTTTTTTATTGTCGGGGATTCATTGAGGGTATAATAAGCCAGGTTACATTGATTGCATTTGTTAGGTAAAGTCCCTCTTGCAATCATGTCTTGCCCCCAGAAGGTGTGGCACACACCAAGGCCCAATCCCCCTCCTTTCTTCCCTCTCTCTGCTTTCCCTTCCCCTTACGTGACCTTAATTGTTGTTAATTGTCTTCATATCAAAATTGAGTACATAGGATTCATGCTTCTCCATTCTTGTGATGCTTTACTAAGAATAATGTCTTCTACTTCCATCCAGGTTAATACGAAGGATGTAAAGTCTCCATTTTTTTTAATGGCTGAATAGTATTCCAT
>CAUYPK010053274.1:0-42976 GCA_963574355.1 Loris lydekkerianus | reverse complement strand
GACCAAAATTTATCATCCTTATATGGGATGTTAATATGGGAAGAATATGTTTAGATATTTTGAAAGATAAATGGTGCCCAGTTCTGCTATCCATCCAGGCTTTGTGAAGTGCTCCCAATCCAGATGATCCATTAGCGAATGATGGAGCGGAGCAGTGGAAGACCAACGAAGCCCAAGCCATAGAAACAGCTAGAGCATGGACTAGGCTATATGCCATGAGTAATATTTAAATCGATCCGATCATCAAGTGTACATCACTTCTCCTGTTCTGCCAAGATTCTTCCTTTTTTGTTTGCATTTAATGGACACAGTCTTAGAAACATTACAGAATAAAAGCCCAGACATCTTCAGTCCTTTGGTGATTAAATGCACATTAGCAAATCTAAAAAAAAAAAAAAAAAAAAAAAAAGTACAGGGGGGAAATAGCCTCTCTGGCAGGGTAGAGTTTTGGGACACTATCTCAAGGGCTGGAACTCCTTAGAAAATCCAGCAGAAGGACCAATTTGCTATCAATGCGTGTAATATAGGATTGTGGGTGTGCGATATTCTGTTAAGATCTTTGGCTGTATATAAATTTCTCTAAACTGATACATGATCTTGGACCTTAAGGCACACCCTGTACGTATCCTAACGTCGCCAGCACTGTGTGTTTCATTGTCAACAAACCTATGTATCCTGATGTAACTAACATCATGTTTTCCATGTCCTCTGAATATTCTATCCTAGGAAGCAAAAATAGTATTCTTTGGGAATATTTTCATATTCCCACAATGCCAAACACAGCACTGTGCTCATTAAATACTTGTTGACTTGAGTGGGTCATCACCAACAAACAGAAATCTGCATGAGTCTGTCTCCAAAATTCTTCTCTTAAATGACCCTCTTACTCAGAAGGTTTTTGCACTTTTACGTCATGGGTCCCTTTGGCAATCTGGTGAAAGCTACAAGTCTGTTTTCAGAATAAGTTGCTAAATACCCAAAGTAAAATATCCAAGACTAGACCCGAAAACTAATTGCATTGAATTGCAATTATCAAAACATTAGAAAACACATTTGTAATATGGTAATTCATGTGCTTGTCATTAACATATTAAATAACAAAGAGCTAATGACAGGTCAAATACTATACAGATCTTACAGATCTACAACATTGTAATAATAGTAATCACGCAAATATTAACAAACTATCACCAGTAGGATTGTAGTTTGTTAGCTATACTCAAGTTCATGTAATTTCTTAATTCCCTTCATGGACTTGCCAGTTCCCCAAGTTAGAAACACAGCCACATTCCTAACCAGTGCTAAGTATAACCCTTTGAATCTGTGTCAAATCACAATGATCAAAATTCAGTAATGAAAGGAGAAAAATCATAGGCCTGGAAAGCCAGCTAATAAGTCATCAGAAAGTGCCCATGTCTACTGGATCCATGTTGAGAATTTAATCTACATTTTTTTTTTCCAAACAGAAAACACACAGTAGGTGAGTATTGAATAGATGTTGCTGACAAGTTCAGAAATCAAACCTGGAAAACTTAGTAAAGTTGGTAACCCAGAAAAATATTATACTCCGAAAACACTCATTTGAAATAAATATGCTATGAATTTGTTTGTTGTTGTTGGGGGAGAATGAAGCATCAAAAGTACAGGGATCATGAATATACTACCTGGAACTTTATAACAGTTTGAAAAATGTTCATAAAATGTTGTGAATCTAACAATGAAACTTCCAAATAAAATACTTTTAGAAGAAAACTAGTAAACAAGCAGCCTTGGGAGAAAAAGAATAAAACTTGACTTCCCTTGATTCAACTCAGTTATCTCATTTTTCAAGAGCTTGAAAATAATATGCATAGAAAATATTAAGTCCAGATAATCGCTGCACTACAAAATTCCCTGCCAGTAGTTCTCTAGCGACAGTTATATTTTCAAAACCTAAGACATGGTCTAAGAATCTATGTGCTTGCACTTCAAATTTTTCATATAAAGATTATTTCAACGTTTTATTAAAAACTGGCTATGATATTTAGAATAACTGGAGACTATCCAGTAAACCTTTTAGCTAATCTTTAGGCTCATAAAAAGATTTTGAAGTAAACACATGCTAAGAAATAATTCAGCTGATTGGCAAGCAAGTAAAGAAAAGTACTTTTATATTTACTTTTATCTCAAGGGGCAGAAAAAGGAATATTTTAAGGCCTGGATATTATTCCTTAAAATCAGAAGATGACATACAATTGCCGAATTCCAAAATGTTCTGGTACATACGTGTAAAAAGTCTTCTGCTATTTTATCTGCTGAAAGAAGACAGCATGCAGTGCTTAAGTCATTTGTAATTGTTTCAAAGAGAACATAAACATTTAATTTCTACATTACAGATACTGCTTTAATGGGAATAAGATGGGCTGACTTATTAACAGCCACTTCCCTTCTAGTAACAGGACACCGAGCACCATTTCTAAGTTTTCAAATCCAAACTCCTTCCTGTGCAATACTTGGCTCCAATGGAAAAAAAATAATAATAATAATAGCCAGCTCCTTACCATATCCTAACCACATCTGCTTGTTTATTAAAGACCTTTCTCTTAACAACTCTAATATTAAAATACCTATGGTTACAGCTGTTTCTCTTGCCTCTTTCCCCCCAGCAATGAAAGCTATGCAGTGTACTTTACCTTTTCTAACACTGACCTTATCAAGAGCACCACTGGGTGGGGAAAACAAAACATAAATCAGCAAAGTAACATTTTATTATCTTGTTCCATGTTAGTTACAAGACAACAGTGAAATGACAGGTTCCACAGCAGGTAAAAAAAAGAAATTTGCAGATTGGTAAATTGTCTTTTTTTAATCAAAATAATAGTTTTCTAATTTAATAAAAGCGCTATGACTTAAAAAAATTTTTTTTGGTAAGGTATGGGGTCTTGCTATGCTGCCCAGGCTGACATGTAGTGGCATGATCATAGCTCACTGCAGCCTCCAGCTCCTGGGCTCAAGTGATTCTCCCATCTCAGCCTCCTATAAGTATCTGGGACTGTAGACATGTGTCACCAAGCATGCACCACCAGACCCAGCTAATTAAAAAAAATTTTTTTTTATAGAGGAGGGACCTCCTATGTTGCCCAGGCTAATCATGAACTCCTGAGCTTAAGCAATCCTCCTATTTCAGCCTCCTAAAGTGCTGGGATCACAGGTGAAGCCACCAGACCTTGCCAATAAAAGCTCTATGCTTTAATAATACCTTCTGTGACTGAGGGCATTGTCTAACTTTGAAGTGGGTTTGTCAGGTTGGCGGCCCGTGTTGTACTCTCGTGTGCAGACGCCGAAAGCAAGATGAAGAGATGAAGGTTTATAGAGTGAGAGCAAAATGCATTTGCCACAGATGACAGACAGGTGAGCCCCCTGTGGAGACAAGAAGCTCTGGTTATGGTCTGGGGTCCTGTTTATATTGTCTACACTGGGCCCTGCTTGTGCTTCAAACCTCATCATCCCACCAGGTTCATGGACAGTTAAAGACTGATGATTAGCTTAGATTATTCTAGGTCATTTCCAGACCTTGTGGTGCCCGGCTTCCTGGCCCAAGGGCTGTGAATTCCCGTATTCTTTTGCAAATTAGTAAGGTGGTCCATCTTCCCCAAGTGTGGCAATTGCTCCCTGTAGCATCAAGCTACCACCCTGTCCTGGTCCTAAAAAATTCCCAGTGCAGAAAATCAAATGGGTTATTTTACTGATGATTTGTCACAAAGGTTAATGCATTTTCTTTTGGAAGACTTCTGGTGGAAAGCAACACGACTGATTCACAACACATGAACATTTTGTGTTGGTCTCTGCTGCCATGTTCCTGTCATTGGTCATGTATCCTTCTGGGTGACTTCAGGGCAGCTTTACACATGGCCCCTCAGTCCCTTTCTGTAGGTGGTGCATTTTCTCAAGTTCTGCAATACAGTGTTGAACATTAAAACAGACCCATAATATTGAATGATTTGTATTCCTTTTTGAAAGTGTATGGAGCATCACCAAGAGGTAAGCCCAGACTACCAGTACACATGGAATGTGTGTGTGGTGAGTTCTCAGTTACAAAAATTATTATAAAGGTTTATTTAAAAGGTTTTCTTTTCCAGAAGATGAAGTGGGCAAACAATGGATTTTCAGATTATGTAGTCTGTCTATAAATACTATAAATCTTAATTGTGAGGGAGCAGAAATGCTAATCTATTTTACTCCTAGTCTTTATTTTTTCTTGAAAATAGTCATGCAAAAGTATCTAGATTGGGGTTTGCAGAGTGAAAACCATAAAGGAAACAAGAAAAATAAAGGGTAGTGCTGATAGTTGCTGTGTAAAAATTAAATTTCTAACGACATAATTTGGTGGTTTGATCTTCTTTTTCAATAATGAAGCTTACAAGGAGCAAGCTTTGACTTGGCACCTGCAGCAGTTTGCTCATTGTATTTTGCTTTTTAGCATTTGAGTAGATATGTGCTCTTGGACTTGAGCTTCTATGTGCATTATATGAATGTCTCCTCAAAGATAATGTTAGCTTCAGGAACTGGGTGTTCGGTTTTTGTCATTTTTTAATACCTTAATTTTGAGTTCTTCTTAACAATTTATGTTCATTTTATTTTGTACATAACTATGTAGTTTGTTTCATAAGGACCTCCAAGATTTCTAATTTTCTTTTTGTGGATCGTGTTTTAAATTAATAGCTCTCTGTGCATCACAGATCCAATGTAATAACTCAGGCTAACATTTTTCTTGGAAAACAATGGCATTTTATATCAATTTATATAATAGACAAGCATATTTTCAGGTTTAAAATAAATACAAATCATCAAGGGGCAAGGTGACCTGAGAGCCTTGTAGTGGGACTAAGATGGACTCAGGCCAGGGAGACAGGCACACGGGGCTGGTTGTTTCAGAGCTGAAGGGCCCTTCACCTCCCGTCTCTCATTTTTTCTGTTTTACAAATTTAACTTCTATCCTAAAGATGCCCATCTTGAATAGTTTAGAAATTAACTTTTGAATTAGAACTGTTGTAATAGATTGTCACTGAGTTGTTCTGATTATTATTTAAAATAAAGGTTAGTGTGGTCTTCACTATGAAACATTATGTATAAAACTGCAATTTTGGAAATGGAAGAGCAGAACAGTCTGGGAGAGGCCACTCTCACTGTTCTCCAGAACTGCTGGCCTCTGACAAATCAACTTTGGGGGACCTATCCCCTTCTCTGCATATGGGCTGATAGTGACAGGCAGCCGGACTGTCTTCGTCTGGCAAGAGACCTATTCAATGACTTTATTCACGTATCTTCTTTGATATGAATCCTTAAGGATTTTGACAGTTTACAGTTTCAACTACTGGGTGACCAAAAGTGTTTTAACTATTCTAGTTACTTGAAATTGACATGAAGGCATTTAATCAGAACTTTGAAAGTATCTATGAACTATGTTATCCATGCCACTTTTCTTTTATTTAGAGAAAATAAAGTATGGAAAATCTAGACTCTCCAGCATGAAATACTAGTATAGTCATCCCCCAGTATCCCAGATAAGATTGGTTCCAGGAAACCCCGCAGATGACAAAATCTTCAAATGCACATTCCTTACATAAAACAATAATAAACCTGAGCAATGATGTGTGCTGTAGTCCCAGCTACTCTCAAGACTGAGGTGGGAGAATTGCTTGGGCCCAGGAGTTCATGGTCACCCTGGACAGCATAGTAAAACCCCCTTCTCTACAAAACTCAAACAAAATGGTGCAGTGTAAGCTAGTCACATCCTCCAGTGTACTTTTGCCATCTCTAGATTACTTGTAATACCTAATACAAGTAAATAGTATGTAAATAGTTGCTATACTAGATTGCTTTGTTGTTTGTTTTTATTGTTGCATTGTTATATTTTTTCCCAAACACTTTCCATCTGGGGTTAGTTGAATCCATGCATGTTGAACTGCAAAATATGCAAGTCGAACTGTGCATTCTATCCTCCATTCAATTGTTTTGGTAGAAGTAATCAATTAGGATACTGGATAGCAGATTTGGTGTTCATAAGTTGATCACTCATAGATTCTTGTGATTCCTTCATTCTATTCTGTAGCTTCAGACTGTCCCATAACTCAGGCAATTTGTATAACAGATGTGTTTGGAAAGAGAGCTAAACGTTTTGAATGTTTAACCTCGGTTGTGTCTAAGAAATGAATGCAATAGTTCAGTGAATATAAGTAAATAACTTACTATAAAGTAAAATAGCTTTAAGTAAAATAGCTAGCTGGTAAAAATATTTGTTTTTGTACTGTAAAGTAAAAAAACTATAAAGAAAATACCTTTCACTTCACTTATATGGGCTGGTACAGCATGAACATAGCAATTGATTTATATATTTTGCCATTCAAAAATTATCTGAAGCAATTTATGATAAACTCATAGACATGATAAACTCCTATATATAAAATAAAAGGGCAAAGCTTAATTAATCTTTCCTTCTTTCCTCCAGTAGAAAAAAATTATGTTAGGTAAATTACTGAAATTATGTACAAAACTTAATTGTGAACTTCCTCAAAGGAAGACAAAACATGGAACACAGACTGTCACGTGGATTTAATTGTGTAAGAATGAATTAATGTTTCATGAAATGGTACCCTGGATTCCTTCAAAATCTGAAGGCATTGTAGGCAGAAAAGCTTAACATATACAAAACTATATTCGCAAATGAAATAGCATTTTTTACATTTGTTTTTTTTTAATGATTTAAAAACTTCATTCCATAAAGCCATGCCACAAGATATTATGCAGAAAGCACATACCTTTCTTGAATAGAGTATCTACTTTTGAATAACATCTTAAAATGAGCTTGCAATCTACCACTGAAACCTTTTCAGGAGCTGTAGTAAGTATAGAGGTCTTAGATTACTTAATTGAAGGGTTGAGTTAATACAATGTGCTATGAAAAGTTTTGTTATGATATCATCTGAATGCTTCACTTGTCTCCAAACTGTCATTTCAAAAATAGTATAGATTGGTTTAAAAAATGAGTATTCATGTTTGCATGTACCCAAATATATGTATGCAGATGTGCATGTATATAAATTTCATAATGCTGTCTGACATTCCTGGCTTTTTGTGTATGTCGTATATTTAGATAGAATATTGAAATAGCTTTATTGCTTTTTAAAAAATTGCATACTTCAAAAATATAATGCTGATTACAAACACGAAACGTAATTTCAATAAAAATGAAGGTAGATATAATGATAGTTGCACTTTAGTACAACTCATGATACGTTGGTTATACAGACTTAATGACTTAATACTTCCAAACATGCTATACAGTATGGCTATTTTTATTTTTATTTTGTATTTTTAACTTTTTGAATACATGTAAAACTGATACTCAGTATGAGTAAATAATTTACTCAAGTTCACAATTCTGGTGGGCCTAGAATTTAGTTTGATACTGAAACTTATGACTTCCCACTGTGCTTCATGGTTGCTCCCTCACTGTTCTGCAGTGAATAGAAAATAGTGCAAGGACACTTTTCACACTTGAATGCTTAACCTGTTTAGAATGTCTGCCTGACATCAATCACTTTTTCCTATCTGTTAATGCATTTGATTTAAATCTGTAAGCTGCCTACCTGACTGTTAACTACTTCAGCTCTTTCTGATTTTGTTTTGAAAAGAAACTAGTAAAATCACATACCCTGTAGCCACTGAATGGAAGACTTGGGTCACCAGGTAAATATGATTTTAAAAAACTTTCCAAGATCTTTAAAGTATGACAGTGGACCTTTAGTAGGGATTGCAATCCACTGCCATTGTTTATCACGTAATGCAGAAGAATGGAAAACAATACCAGTAAAGTAAAATTACCAGTTAGTTGATGTAAAGTCCTATGTAAGAGCAGAATGTACTCATTAAATGTTTGCTTTAAACACTGGGAAAATTTTAACTTTGTAACAACATAGAGCATGTAATAGAGCATATTTAATCAACTGTCATAGAAAATTATAAGTATTTTTATTATTATTTAAGTTATTCTTTAATGACAAAAAAACTTTTTTTGGGTTTTTCTTAAGAAGTGTGCATGTGTGTATGGGTCTGCTTCCACCTAAGTCCATCTGGAAAAACAGTTTTTAACCAAACTTCAGGTGCTACTCAACTGAAAATAGCATCATTATTATGTTTATATTGGCATGTTCCTAAAAAATGTATTCTAACATAACGAGAAAATTTGTCCCCAGGGCCATAGAACTTGATTATTGTCAAGGTCTGAGATTGTTTTTAACTAAGGTCAGTATGGGAGCTGCTGGTACAGTATCCCTGTATTCACTCCAGTTGATTTATGTGGAATTCTAAATCAAAGTAAACATGGGAGGGAGTATGTTTGTGGCACCCTACATGTACACAAAAAGCAGACTGTTGTTTTCAGGAGATACTCTTCCAAACATACTTTGCAAGACATACTCTTGTAAACTTTTTATTTTTCTTTCTGATTACTTTTGGGAAATGTTGTAACTTTGCCCTGTCACTAGGTATCAGTGGTTTCATCTGAGTTCTATATTACGGAAAAAAATTCACACAAAAACTGTTTTCCTATAGTCATTTGTAAATGTGCTTCTATTTTCTTTCAATGTCTCTTTGGGCAATTGTTGTGTGTGCTCATTTTTTATTTTAATCATTTTACAAGGGAAGCCTTTCACAGTCTTCATAATTATTCTTTTTCCCCTGTATTTCTTTATTAGCACATCTAGATTAAACACAAGTGTACCCTTGCTAGGCATGGAAGATTCGTTCAGAACAAAATTAAAACTCAGCTCTTTGTAGGAGGTAAACCGTTTACAAACGAGTGAAAGAGTTCAAGATAAGAGGCATCCTTTTTACATATTATTTTTTTAAAGTCTTCATTTGAATAACAACAAAAAAGTAAGTTTGTTTAGCAATATTCCCTAAAATATATAGCCTTTAATTGTAAACTTTACTTTTCTAATTATGACAGGGAGTGTGTTACAGAGAAATATTATCCTCTCGTAAAAATATAGTTCTTCAAGAAAAACAATAAGTGACAACTCATTTTGGGCATCACTGTTGCTGAGTGAATTAATAATGAATGTTATTTATTAATGGTTGCTTCAATTTTTATTTATAAAAACATTTGAATGATGGCTAGTTTATAAGGCATGTTTTAGGTACGTAAGGCAAATTTAGGGACAGAGAAATCCTAAGGCAAATTTAGGGACAGAGCAATCCTAAATTTTAGTATATGCTATAAGCAGAATATTTAAACCACTTCAATTCCCACAAGAACTATCATTTATATAGAGACCTCAAAGAAAAAGCATCACCTATTCCTCAAAACTGGCCCCTGATGGCATTTAAAATAAACAGAATCCTGAAGTAAATGAACCAGTGTCTTTTAGAGTGTGAAATTTCCTTTGTTTTGTCATTCTCAGATTCCCATCATCCCAAGTAATTTGTTTTCTGGGAGAGATAGAGGAGAGATGAGGTCAGGGAGGCACTGGCTTAAGGACTGCATTGATTTCCTATGAACAAACTACTTGTGATGGTTTGTGATGATGAATTACGTTCTGTTCAGAGAAGAAAGTCTCCTTTCCCTCTACTTTTTCTTGACGTGCTTGATAAGTCTCCAATGTTTTGGAGTTCTACACAGATTACTAGATGTCTTTCAACCAAATAAAACCTGCCCCTGGCTCAAACGTCAGACTGTTTATGAGAAAAGACAACACAAGCAGAATGAAGATCAGCCAGGGGTGAGTGAGAACTTTTTTTTTTTTTTTTTTGGATGCAGTGAGAACAATATGAGTTACAGGTTTTCTGAGTCATTAGAAGTAATTCATTTTGCATAGCAACCAGCTACTTTGAGGCTTGTATGTAAAGGACAAAAAGAGTAGCCAAAATAAAGAGTTAAATAAAAGAGAAAGAAAGAAATTCTCTTTAAGTCTAGAAGACAAGTCAAAAAATTACAGCAGTGGTAGTGTTCAGGGGTGACTAACTGCATTAGCAACCCCCCACCCAGCCACCACACTGATACAGAAAAACAGCTTGCCACACAAACAGAGTCTACAGTGAGAACCATCCCAGATGAGCATGCATTTAAGGTGTGTTTTACCGAGCCAGGCACGCATACCCATTCCTATCCGTGTCTAGGGATGGTATAGTTGTTGCCACTGAATATGGTCTAAACGGAGTGTTTTTTTCCATTTGCTTTGGGTTGGTTTGTTAATTACCAATTACAAGAATTTGATTTTTGCTCCTCAAAAGTATAGCTTTAAAAATACTAGGAGATAAACAGGAAGCATTTTTCTTCCCATACACCCTGAATAAAGGAGGCCTGGAGATAAAAGTGGATAAAATAGAATATGCTTCTGTGGGTCTCTAAGAATAAACCTGAGGACCTTTTGAAGTAAGAAGAGTCCGGACAATGGAGATGAGAAGATAAGAGAGCAGAGGGGATAAATGTCTCACTTCTGAGCTGGACCACAGGTTCCCGACGTGATATGAATTTGAGGTTCCTGTAAAACTCAGGGCAGAAGGAGCAGGTGAAAATGGGTGGGCCACAGAGTCCCAGCAGAATGGCCTGAAGTGACCCCCATGTCACTACAGTCAGTCTGAAAAGAGCAAATGCTGTTTTTGTTGGTGAATCACTGCTGTTGTTCACATTTGAAAGCTCCCTGCCCTTCACGTGCCCAGTTATTTGTGACTCCGTTGTATTTCTCTTCTCCACGAGTCTCCAGTTACAGTTATGTCAAATCGCTTTTTGAATGAAGCTCAGAATATTGATTCTTTTCATTTTTCACAATTTCTTTTCTCTCTCTACTTCACTTAAGAAAATTTGTATTGATCTGCTCTTCACATTTTCTGTTTTTTTCTCTTGTCATGTACAATGTACTTTTAAGTTTATCCCAAGATATTTGTATTGATGGTGTGTTTTCTAGTTCTTTTTTAGATTTCCAGTTTATCTCTTAAAATATTTCTTACCCTTCATATCAATTTCTCTGATATATTCCATTACATATTTGCTCGGGCTAGAGAGCAGGGGTGTTGTCATAGCTCACTGCAACCTCAAACACCTGACTTGGAACAATCTGTCCTTGCAGAGTGCCAGAGTTGTGAGGGGTAGCCACTCTACCTGGCCCATATTTTTGATTGTTATTTAGTTACAATAATTGTATCACCTTTGTATCTGATTCTACTTTTTTTCATTTTAATTAAGTACTTTTATATTTTATTCATGTTTGACAATAATGCTTCCTATATCATTTTTTTGTTTGTTTGTTTGTTTTTGCTTTTTTTCCCAGATTAATATAAGGGCACATTTGATTAGATTACATTGTTTGTGTTGAAAAATGCTTCTACTTTTTAATTGTTGATTACATTGTTCCTGCATTTTTTTGATTACATTTTATAAATTATGTATAAAAATAATGGCTGATATTTATTTAATTTACTTTCCAGAGCTTGCAAACTCTTCCCTGAGTCTGAAAGTTAGCATAGATCATTCAGACTCATGGTAGAGTGAGCTAGTTAACACTAGTTCTCAATTTTAAATACACTGAGTTCCCCTGTGTTTAGTCTACCTTGAAAATCCCCACATCGTGCCCTTTTCTGATCTTTTTGGTATTTGAATTAGAAGGATTTTAAGCTGAAGTTTCCAATGTGTCTGATTCACTCGTTCATTTAATATTCAACTCCACCAGGACCCAAGAACTAAAGTATTTCTCCTCCTTTGAACCGTCTTTACTTTGGGTTTCTTACAAAAATTCCAGAGAGAATTGACTTTGTGCTAGGAGTTAGGAAGAATGTGGGGAACCAAAAACTGTGAATAACTCATTACAGCATATCTAGATGGTATTTTTTTCTTGAGAGAACCATATGTTTTCTTATTCACCTTAATGCCAGAGGAACTGCCGTGGGCAGAGGTTAGGGTGGAGTCTGGTAAGGCACAGTTGGTCTCTATTTTCCTTTCTTCCTAGGATGAGGCCTGCAGATTTTACTGTGGAGTCTGTTAGGTTTTTCTCTTTATCTCTAAAAGCCTTCATGAGATTGAATCATGTCTTATAAATGTTTTAAATTTAGCTTTTGCCCCTGGCTTCATTCAGTTGAAGAACTTGACAAATGTATTAAGGAGAATCATTTTAATTTTGATCCTCTTCAACTTGCCACTTTTGTCAACCCAGCCTTGGGACCATCAACATGGTTGGTTTCTCTGCTCACCACAGGTTTCCCCGTGTTTGAGCTAAGCTCAGATCCTCAACATTAGCATGTGTTTAATACTTACACATTTCCTCCGGATACAGCCATGAGTAGAATCTCAGCTCTACTGGCCAGGGTATTTTTTTTTTTTTTTTTTTTTTCCAAAACTCATGAGCTAAAAGGTATTTATTGAGCTTATACATTTACAAGTCCACAATTTGTGCAGGGTTTGACTGGATAACTCATGCAGTGTTGACTGGGCTCACCCACATGTTTGGTGGTCTGTTGACAGTTGGCTGAGGCAGCAAGGTAATAAAGCCATTTGCCTTCCTTATTTTTCAGAAGGCTAAACTCATGAACACGGTGAAATAATCAAGGGAAATCCCAAATACATAAGCAGTCTTCAAGTCTTTCCTTGTGTTCTATCTGCTAATATTCCATGAAACAAAGCGAACCACATGACCCATACACACTTAGAGTGAATTTTTGGTATTCCCTCACATGTTCCTTTTTCAATGTATCTTTAATGGCTTTGACAATAATTAGATTTAGTTTGTAATTTATTTAACTTTTCTAATTGGATTGATGAACAATTTTATCTTCACCAGAAGTAGACTTTAAATAAGAAAATAGTATTTTAAAACAAATTTAAACAGGACACTAATATTTCAAAGTAATATTAAAATACTCTATACATATTTCTAAAGGAATTAAGGGACTAGTATTTTTTCAGGTGTTTCTGCTTTGGAACAATTTTTATTGTAATCCCCATTATCTTCATTGACATTATTAATTATGTAGCTTACTTGACACAATATTTTTTGATGAAAATTTGAATTTAGGCAATATCTTACATAATGATATAATCAGGTTGAAAGCCACTAGGTTTGTATTTCTATTAACATTATTGTATTCTAAGTCATTTTTCATCAAAGTACGTCCGTCAAACCCTAAATCCTTAAGGTGGTCTTTGAGAGAGATTGATAGTTAAATATGCTGATAAAATTCTGAAGATTATCCTCCCCCTTTTTAGCTGTTCAGGATCTGTTAAGAAAGTGTCAGTTGTAGGGCCCAGATGTCAGGTCCACGTGTCCTGGGTCTTCATTCCCAGTCCTGAAGAATGGTTACTCGTACCACGTGGACAGATAAATGATGAGATCCAGCAGGTGTAAGCAGGCAAATTGCCAAAGTTTATTAAAGCATAAAACGGTCTGGAAAAGGAACAAGTCTACCCCGGTGGGGAGGAACCCCTGAGTTTAAAGACAGATAGAAAGGATAGTACACTCTCAAAGTTGGTAGAGATTAGACTTCTACAATAAGGAACAGCAGTCCCTCAGGGTTAGGGTCTGTTCTTTCTTATGCTGTCCCTAATAATATAGTAAGCTGGGGTGAAATATTTATGATTTTTTTTGGAAAAAGGTGGAGAATTTCCACAATGGCCAATCCTCCCCTTTTCGATCCTTGTAAGGCAATTTCTGGAGTTGCCATGGTGTTTGTAAACATAGTGCTGGTAAGTGTGATTTTCACTATATTAATGAGGTTAGGTCATTTAGTGACACTGTTAGCTCAACTGTGCACATGTTAACCAGACCTTTGTGACCTTGACCCTACCTCCACTTTCTTGTTGGTCAGTCCGTGGAGACCCCTAGACCAAATAGGTGGTCCTTCCTGGGAAGCCCCCTTGACTCGTCATCTGTACTTTCTTGGTCAGTTTGTTCCTCCTGTTGTAGACAAAGCATTTCCTGGTACCATCTGTTCCTCATCCTCCTTATCCCTAAGAAAGGAAACAGTTTTTGAATTCTTAAAATAAATGAAGCTAATTCATTTCACTTCAGCATTTCTAAATAAATCTATTCATGAAAATAATACTAGTTTTTTTAGAGACACTCTAACTAAACATAACCGACTGGGTGACTTCACTAGAAATTTACTTTCTCACAGTTCTCGAGACTATAACTCTGAGACCAAGTTGTTGGCAGGGTTGTTTCTTGTACAGCCTCTCTATTTGGCTCATGTTGTTCTTTTCCTTCTGTATCCACATGGTCTTTCCTCAGGGGATGTCTGTTTCTTAATCTGCTCTTCCTCCAAGGACACTAGTTATATTGAATTAGGACCCACCCTAATGACCCTCATTTAACCTTAATTACCTATTTTTCTGTTTAAAGAAAGACCCTATTTCCAAATGCAATCATTTTCAGAAATAGTGGGATTTAGGCTCAACATATAAATATTGGATAGTTCCCTCCAAATGTTCAGTCCTTAAAAGCAACTATGTGCACCATTTGTTGAGAAACTGGTCTTATGATATCTGTTATGACATTTCCACAACATATTTTTTAGAAATGTGTCTAAACTCTTTGTGTCTTTTCAAAACATGTCTGTCATAATTCTTGAAAATGAAAGTATTAGGAATTTTATGTAGCCTACAGGCAGAATGTTAAACAAATAGTTTTTTATTTTATTTATTTTATTCAAATCTATATTCAGACATCTGATATAGGTGGGTGCAGATATTTCATTGTGGTTTAATTCAAATTTCCATAGTGACTAATAATACTAAGCAATATTAATGTGCTAATTGGATTATTTGCCATCTATATGTCTTCTTTTATTTTTTGGAGATAGAGCCTCAAGCTGTGGCCCTGGGTAGAGTGCTATGGCATCACAGCTCACAGCAACCTCTAACTCCTGGGCTCAATCGATTCTCCTGGCTCCACCTCCCAAGTAGCTGGGACCACAAGCACCCGCCACAATGCCTGGCCATTTTTTGGTTGCAGCCGTCATTGTTGTTTGGCAGGCCTGGGCTGGATTCGAACCTGCCAGCTCAAGTGTATGTGGCTGGCGCCTTAGCCACTATCTTCTTTTATAAAGTGTCTGTTAAAAACATTTGCTAATGCTCTGAATTGTGCTTTTTTTTTTTCTTATTATTGAACTTTGAGAGTTCATATATCCTAGATATTAGAGATACAAATACAGATATAGAGATATAAATCTCTTTATCTGAGATTTAGTGGTTAACATTTTCATTTAGTAAATGGGTTGTCTTTTATTCTTAACAGTGTCTTGTAAAGAGCAGAACATTTTTAAATATTGATGACATTTAACTTATAAATTTCTTCATGAATCATCTATTAAGTGTCCTATCTAAGAAATCTTTGCAAAAACTGATTTAAAAATTTTTTCTTTATTTTTTCTAAATGTTTTATACTTCCAGGTTTTACCTTATGATCCCTTCTGAGTTGTTTTGTTTGTTTGGTTGGTTTTTACATATGAGTACGCAATTGTTTTTGCACCATTTGTTGAGAAACTGGTCTTTCTTCATTAAACTGCCTTTGTACTTTGGTTGAAAGGGTTAAGTGTGAATCGCTTCCTGAATTTTATTCTGTTAAAGCCTCTAAGTTCTTCTTTTTATTTGGAAAGAATATGTACATGACAGATACCCATGAACAAACCCTCAAGCTTCTCATTTTTAACATTTAAGGAGTTTCTTCACCTCATCTTGAGTTGTTTTCTACAGTCGACTTCTCATTCCATGAGATAATATTGGTGGTCAAAGCCAGTTCATATGTGCAGTACACTTTCTACAGGAAAGGTGGGGATGGGGAGAAAGTATGTGAATAGATTTTCTTTTTTTTTTGAGACATAGTCTCATTTTGTCGCCCCTGGTAGAGTGCCGTAGCATCAGCTCAGAGCAACCTCAGACTCATGGAATCGAGTGATTCTCTAGCCTCAGTGTCGTGGGTAGCTGGGATTACAACATCTGCCACAATGCCCAGCTGTATTTAGAGACAGGATCTCACTCTTGCTCAGGCTGGTCTCAAACTCCAGAGCTCAGGCAATCCTCCCACCTCGGCCTCCCAGAGTGCTAGGATTACAGATGTAAACCACAGCGCCTGGCCTGTGAATAGACTTTCTGTTCTCAGCTGTGATAAAGTAAATGCAACTGATGATCGACCTGACTACCACCAACTAGAAAGGCTGCATCAAATGAAGGCAGAAAAAAAAAAAAAAATACATCTTGACTGTATTGGAGAGATAGGGAAGAAACAGGAAAGGAGAGGATGACACCCCAGAGGAGGGAGGATTTTGTTCAGGAGTGAGACAGATGCTTTTCCCTTGGTGCATTTGCTAATTAAAGGTGTATAATAGGAAGCCAGATTTCTGGGCAAAGGGTCAAGACTGTGGTATTTTAAGAGGCAGGAAAACATAATCAAACTTTTATCAGTCTTACAGGGGTGGAAAGTCAAAAAATTAGAGACTCTAGTGAACCAAAATTCTAGTAGAACAGGGGGATAGAGAAGTAAGCTCAAGAGTACATTGAATTCTCCCTAAACAATATTAACAAATAATCTGAACTATCTGGGACAGCAGCAGATCTGTATACTGAAAACTATAGAAGATTACAAAGAGAGATCAAAACTGATTTAAATAAATGAAGGGATTTGCAAGACTTTGATTATAAAGAATTCCAATTCTCCCCAAATTCATCTACGGGTGCATTTCAAACCAATCAAAGTTCCGTTAGACTTATTTGTGAATGATAAAAACGATGAATTGCTTTTCTCTAATTCCAAAATGCAAGCCTATGTTCAACAGAATTATAAGACAACAATTCTGAAGGACTGTTAACACTCAGTAAAGATCAAGATTATTTTAAACCTATATTAATCAAGAAGATATGCTATTAGTATCAGTAGAGAAAAATTGACCACTGGATTAGAATAAAATCCAGACACAGATTTACACATACATGGACACTTGAATTGTAACAAGATTGCATTGAATCAGAATAAAAAGGTATTTTTTAAAATAAATAGTTTTGGGTTAATTAGATGTCTATCAGAGAGAGAATATTTCCAATCATCTGTCCTACACTGTATGAAAAAGCTAATTATTAGAATTTTACAAATTTACATGATATTGGGAAAATAAAAATCTTTAAGAAGCATGACAGAAAATTATGCTATAGTCTTAAAGATACAAACAGTATTGACAATAAAGAAATAATATTAATAAATTTACTTATAATTAAATTAAAACTTATGTTTGATCAAAAGACCTATCATAGGAAAAAAACACACAAAGTTGAGAGGAAATCTTAATTACATTTTGAAATTTCAATACATATTTTCAAAATGTTTTTTAATCAGCTTAGGATAACATAACAACCTACCTGAGACTGGGTACTGAAACACAGAAATTAGTTTTGCATAGTTCTTGAGACCGGAAGTCTTGCTATATGCTTACTTGATAGAGGGAGGAAGTGGAAGCATCTTTTTCTCTTTATATAAAACAAAAATTCCGTCATGGAGTGATACACCCTCATGACTTCACCTAGACTCCATCTCCTAATACTATCACATGGGCATTTAAAGTTTCAACTTACAAATTTAGGGGGCACAGACATGCAGTTCATAAAAATATGCAATAATGAATAAAGAAGTATTGTTTTACAAAAATGGATGAATTACATAACATAATATTGACTGAATTAAGGCAAATTCAGTGTAGTACATATTATACAATTCCAGTTATACATAAAATTTTTAACTGGTGTGTAAGAGTGTCTTAGGTATCTCAGAAATTTTTAAAGATCATTTAGTAAATTATTTTCAAAAGAAATTCGAAACACAGTAAGTATATTCTTTTTTTTTTTTTAACTTTTCTTGGATCAATATAATTTAAGTGTGCTGTGGAAGTTTAACTATAGGTTCAAATGTGCCATGAGATTAAAAAAAAAAAAAAAAGGTTGAAAAACACTGCTCAAAAACCTATAACACTAATTAATACTGTTAGAGTTGAAATCACTCTGGAAGAGGTGAATGCAGAGAAGACATGAAGCCTTCTAGACGTCAGCAATATTCAATTTCTTGATTGGGGAGCTGAATATGTTCATTTTTGGAGTTCATAGATATTTTCACATAATTCTACACAGTATATACACATACTGTCTACTCCAGCAGATGTTTTCAGTTGTTAGCAGAGAATGCTAATCATACTTTCATTTTAATAAGTTGGCAAACTGAAGCTGTTTCTTGGCAACTCCTTTTAAGTTCTGTGCTGCTTCACACCAACCATATATTTAATCAGTGATGAATACAAGTCACGTTGAATACAAGTCAATTACAAGAGGTGCTCAGTTGCTTTCTTTTTTAAAATATGTGTGCGTTCTTTGGCAGCCTCTGCATTTTTAAATTAAATGTGCACAATATTTTGTAGGGGATCAGTACTAACAGAGGTAAATATTACTTGCACATGAAAATTAGTGAGGGCCTTTGCTAGTTGAAGGTGAGTTGGGTTTGGGTATTATTGTTATCAACATCTTTAGATGTGAGTTACTCAAGCCAGGAAAGGCCCTGAGGTGCAGAAGAATTGTTCTGTTTCTGTACCAGACTCGGTTTTCACCACTTTCTTTCAATGCTCTTGTGTCCCCCTATAGAAGAATGGTGCTGTTGTTGGTTACTCAGTACTAAGACTCTATGGTACAAGGGAGTCTCTTTTTTTCTGGAACAGGCAAGTTCTAGGCAGGCCCAGCATGTCTTGACCTTATGATTTTTTTTATTTTTATTTATTTTTTATTTTTTTTTTTGTGGGGAGGGGGTGTTTATTTAATTTCTTTTCTTTTTTATTTTTTTACAGACCACGTTCTGATCCAAAGATAGAAATATTTATCCTCCACCTCATGGCAGCCAAATTCTGTTTTGTATATGTGAAAGATCCTGCGTGAGAGATTCTTTTTTACCCCTCCCCCAGTGACAGCAGAACAGATTTAAATTCATGCAAAATCCTGGACCCAAGGGGTTTTCTTTACCCTTCCCGTGGGGTCAAACGGTGTTTGCTTGTTATTTGCCCGCAGACATAATATATCTTTTCCTGATTCCTAGCAGTATGAGTCACATACCTCATCTCCCAGCAGCAGGTGGTTTTCCTGCTATACCTCCCCCAAAAGCTATGGATCATTCTTTTGGACTTGAGCACCAGAAAGTTTGTTGACACTCCTTCAGCATTTTGAAACATTGGTTCATGTAAAAGAAGGGTTTAGGGTGGCGGATTGTGTTCCATTTCTATTTCGTAAGAAGAGCTACTCATTTCCTGCACATTTGAGTCACAAGAAGGGGTTTGCTCTGTTCTCCACCCCTGTCTTATTTTTCTGTGTGAATACCTGTTGGAACCCCGTGGAAAAGGAATCGCAGTTGTTTACAAACTCTCCTCCTACAAGGATGTGAAAATATGCCATACTAGCATAATTGTTCCCTGCTGAATTATAAGAATGCTTTAGAATTTATTTTCATTTCTCTTACCCATTTTGCTCTGCCTCAGTTTCACTGAACTTCTTGGATTTTGAATTGATATTTTTTATCAATCTGGAAAAAATCTCAACCACTATCACTTCAAATGCTTCTTCAGAGTATTCTTTCTTTTCTTCTGAGACATTAGTTACTCATAGGTAGAAACCCTTTTTTTTTTTTTTTTTTTTACAAATAATTGTTTATTTTATTTTATTAAATAGAAATTTTTGATATTGTCCCTCATAATACTTAATTACTCAATGCAAAGACATTTGATGTTGTTTGTCAGTACTTTTGAATACTCAAAACACTTGAAAAGTTTGTCTATTTTAACCCTCATGTTTTGTTTTTTTTTTTTTTCTATTTTTATTTGATACCTAATCATTGTACTTATTTATCAGGTATAATGTGGTATTTCAATATATATACACATTTTGCAATGATCAGATCAGGGTAATTAATAAATCCATCACCTCACACATTTATCATTTTGTGTGTGTGTGTTGGGAACAGATAAAAATCTTCTCTCTCGACTGCTTTGACATATACCACTGCTTATTGTTGACCATATCACCCTACTATGCTTTGGGGCACCAGACCTTATTTTTCCTTTTTACAGTGACTTTTTACCTTCTGGCCAAACTTTCTCTATCCTCCTTCCACCATCCCCTTCCCAGCCTCTGGGAGCTTCTGTTCTGTTTGCTACTTGCATTGGTAAACATTTTGAGATTCTGTATGTGAGTGAAATCATGAAGTATTTGCCTTTTTATTTATGGATCATTTTACTTAATAAGGTATCATTCAGGTTTATCCATATTGTCACAAATGACAGAATTTTCTTCTTTTCATGGGTGAATAATTTTCCATTTTATAAACGTACCACATTTTTTGTTATCCATTCATCTTTTGTTGGATACTTAATCAATCACATATCTCCGCAATTGTGAATAGTGCTGCATTGAATGTGGGAGTGCAGATATCTCTTTGATATTCTAACTTCACTTCTTTTGAATATATAACAACCAGTAGGATTGTAGGATCATAGGTACTTCT
This sequence comes from Loris lydekkerianus, assembly GCA_963574355.1. Classification (NCBI taxonomy): domain Eukaryota; kingdom Metazoa; phylum Chordata; class Mammalia; order Primates; family Lorisidae; genus Loris; species Loris lydekkerianus. The sequence goes on along the minus strand of CAUYPK010053274.1, from coordinate 22,430 downwards.
ATTCTTAATTAATTGTAACCTCCATCCTTTTTCCTTATTTGCTTTACTTATTTCTTTCCTACGAACAGTGTGTTAGGGATTTTTTTTCTTTCTCTACATTCCCATTAACCCTTTTTATCTTTTTTGATAACAACCATTCTATTTGGAATAAAGTGATATCTCATTGTGATTCTGATTTGCATTTTTCTTATGATTATTGATGTTGATCATTTTTTCATGCACCGAGAGGCCATTAATCTGTCTTCTTTTGAGAGACATCAGTTAAGGTACTTTGTATATTTTCAATTGAAGGAAACTTAGGGGAGTCATTTTGGAACATTGGACTGGACAAAGATTTTTTGACTATGACCTCAAAAGCACAGCAACAAAAGCAAAGGGAAATGGGATTATATTAAACTAAAAAGCTTTTGCATAGCAAAGGAAACAGTACACACTGTAAAGAGACAATTTACAGAATGGGGGAAAATATTTGCAAATTACTTATCTGACGAGTTAGCACTGAGAATATATAAGCCACTCTTATTATGTCTTTTGTATTTTACTTTGGATTATTCTACAGTATATTTAACTTTACTGATTTTGCCTGTTAGTCTAGTCTATTGATAAGCAAATCAAATTAGTTCATTTTCAACAGCAGCATTGTTTTCCATATCTAACATTTCCACCTCACTAGCTCTTATAGTTGCCCTACTTTTTTGCTGAAATTTCCCATGTCTTCACATATTTTATTCCAATTGATTCCCTCAAATATTTATCACAGTTGTTATAGGATCTCTGCCTAATGATCCCAACATTAAGCCATTTTTCAATTTCCTTTAGTGAATCATTCTTTTAAACAAAGGCATCATTTTCTTTCTTCTCATAATGTCTTAGAAATTTTAATATATACCAAATAGTGTATATTAAAATAACTGTGGAGACATGAATGATACTTCTCCTCAGGCAAAGTTATCTAAGGCTCTATAAGAGTGATGGGCTGTAATAGAACTGGGTGTTGTTTTTGTTGTGGTTTTGTAGATTTGCTTTATTTTTGGCTTCAAATGATTTGTGTGTTGTATTAGAAGCATTCCTCCAAATAGTTCAGAATCTGACCAGAGCAAGACCTTAGAGGTCTTTGTGCGTTATGCCCAAGTTATCTTTCTTAACTAAGTCCTCTCTCTCTCTTTCATTGATTTCCTTTCTGACTTCCAGCTTTTTCGATCACTGTGGAGTCCTCTTTGCTCCCCAGAAGCATTCTGGATGTTGAAATATTTCTTTTCCATATTTTTCCCTTGCTCTCTACCATTGAATGACTCCCGGAGTGCCCTCAGCGACTGCCTAGAGAGGCTCGCAGTGATTTTCACAATTCTCTCACTTAAGTCTTGGCTTTTAAGTCTCTGTGTTCCTCTTGGCAACAATCTCATGCATTTATGAGAAATTTTTCTCATACCTCTTGGCTTGTTTCCAGGAATCATCAGGCTCTATAACCTCTATGCAACTTATTGCTGGGGTTCCCGTCTTTGGCATATTAACTTATTCATTGAAGGAAAAGAGTTGGCAGCCAAGTGAAGTTTTATAGGGAGATTGGGCCAAACCACCCCCTCAGAAACTGTTAAAAGTTTGTTGAAAGATTGACTTTTCCTGACCTTGACTATGGCACAATCCTCTTTATTCTCCCACCCATTAGTCCCTTTTCTTTCTTTCTTTATTTTCTTCTTGAAGAGCTTATCACTTTCTGGGTTTTTGACATAAATTTCTTTGCATCTGATAGGGAAAAACAAAACACACATGCACAAACACACATAACTAACAGACAACAACCAAATTGAAATCTGATTTTATTGTTGTGAAAATAGGGTCTCTCTTTGTAACCTGGAGTAGACAGCAGTGATGATAGATCACTGCAACCTCAAACTCCTGGGCTTGAGTCCTTTTCCTGCCTGTAGCTGGCACTATAGGGACTTGCCACAATACTGAGCTAATTTTTTCTTTTTTTTCTTTTTTTTTTTTTTTTTGTAAAGGAGGGATCTCACTCTTGCCCAGGCTGGTCACAAACTCCTGGCTTCATGCAATCCTCCCACCTGAGCATCTCAGAGTACTAGGATTAAAGATGTGAGCAGCCATACCTAGCCCAGACTCTGATGTAAAGGTTATCTATTAGAATGAAAGCAACAGTCTTGTAATTGCTGCATCCTAACCTAAAACAGATTAACTATTTCTTGAATAAATTGTTTGAATTGAAAATGGGTCATACAGTATTTCTTCAACATATGTGATAATTAAATTCATGAGATTGATATAATGGTTGATTATTGATTTATCTTTGCAGTAGAAATTGAACTTCTGTTGTTATTGTGAAGTTAAATCAAATTTATTTTCTTTTGAGTTCTTTAAATGTTTCTTCCCATTAAAGTAGCATTTCAAATTAATTTTAGTTAGACAAATTAGCTTTCCTTTACTCTGGTTATTTTTGAACCTGTATCTGTTTCATCTCAGAGACTTTTGAATTGTGCTTTTATTTTTTAATTTAATATCTTAAGTAGATTAAATTACTGTATGAATGTATTACTATCTCTTCCAGCCAGCCTTATTTATAGAAATAGTAAAAAAATATTTGTCACTAAGGGATATTCTCTTAGACTGCACTATTAAGCATTTTCTGATGGTTTTATATTTGGTTTTTAATGTTGTAGTATGCTATATAGAAACTATATATACAGAGGGTGGCAAAAATTGTATGCATATTTTTAAAAAATCTAAAAATTGTATTAAAAATTATAATACTGAATATATGCCAATAAAAAAGATAAATACAAATCATGTTTGAGTACCTTTTGTATTTGCAGGAGTTAAACATGACTTGAGTATTACAACCTTAATTATTATTAATAATGTTAATAATAACACAACTCAAAAATTAAATGTAGATTGTAATGACAATACAAAGTAATCCTCACATATAGCAATGCTTAGTTAAAATATGTTTTAGAAAAAATATTCATTTGAATGTAAAATGCATAGCATGGTGACAAAAGTACTGCAGAGGGAATTAGATGACAGGAGGAAATATGTTCTTTTTCTTTATAAATCCATTTCATTTTTATAGAAGTATTTTTTTATTGTGCAAAAATTGGGAGTTTTAGATTTAGATGAGCTGGAAGTCAGTCTGGCAATTAAAAAAAGGAATTTAATTTTTTTTGAAATACCATGATTTATTTGTGCAAACAAAACTAACAACATTGGTGAATGAAATAGAAGAGACATAAGTAAATGAAAAGATATTCCTTGTTCATGGATTGAAAAATTAATATTTTAAAAATATCTATGCCAATGCAATTCCTTCAAATTTGCAAGGGTATTATTTCTCAGAAATATAAAAAAAATTCTAAAATTTACCTAGAACTACAAAAGACTCAAACAGCCAAAGCAGTTTTAAGCAACAGAGAACAAAACTAGAGGTATCACACTACCTGATTCCAAAATATATCCCACAGCTTAGTAATTGAAACAGCATAATCTTGGTCAAAAAAAAAAAATATATATATATGTAATACTTATATGTATATATAATATTGCATACATATAGGGACATGATAACTGAGAAATAAATCCATGTGTTTGCAGTCAACTGATTTTTTAACAAAGGAGCAAAGAACACAATGGAGGAAAGTCAGTCTCTTCAATAAATTGTATTAAGAAAATCAGCTTTCTATAAGCAAAAGAAAGAAATTGGACCCTTGTCTTAACCATATTCAACAGTCAAGTCAAAATGGACCACAGTCTTAGATGCAAGACAAGCTTTAGCAGTACTAGAATGCATAGAGAAAATTCTCCTTGGCATTGGTCTAGGCCAGTGGTTCTCAACCTTCCTAATGCTGCAGCCCTTTAACACAGTTCCTGTGGGTCACGACCCACAGTTTGAGTTCCACTGGTCTAGGCAATAGGTTTTTGGAAATGACCCCCCAAACACAGGGAACAAAAGCAAACATCATCTTAATGGGATTGCATCAAACTTAAAAGCTTTTGAAGAGCAAAAAAAACAGACAACAGAATGAAAAGTCAAAGGAGGAAATATTTGCAACCCACATAACTGTGAAGAGTTAATATCCAAAACAAGAAACACATATAACTCAATAGTAAGAAACCCAAAAACACCATTGAAGAATGGTAAAGAACCTGGATAGATATTTCTGAAAAGAAGATATAAAAATGGTCAACAGGTACATAAAATGTTCTTAATATTTCTAATCATTAGAGAAAGGCCAATTAAAAGCACAAGGAGATACCATCTCACCTGGCAGAATATGAGTGTCCTCCAGGATGTGTAGAAAAGGAAACCCTGGTATCCTTATGGTGGGAACGTACAGTCATTATGTAAAACAGTATGGAATTTCTTTAAAAAATTAAAGTGAGAACTACCACATGATTTAGCAATCCCATAACTGTGTAGAAAATCAAAGGAAATGAAATTGGTATATCAAAGAGATACCTGTACTCCCACATTCATTTCAGAATTACTCAAAATAGCTGACATATGGAATCAATCTAATAAGGCAACAGATGGATGAATAAAGCAAATGTCATATGTATACACAGTACTATTCAGCCATAAAAAAGAGAAGGGAATCCTATCTCGGGTAAATTTGAAGGACACTATGCTATGTGAAATAAGCCAGGCATAGAGAAACAAATACTATATAATCATCCTCATATGTGGAATTCAAAGTAAGTCACTCTCATATAAATTGAAAGTAGACTGGTGGTTCTCTGAAGCTGAGGCAGTAGAAGAAAGGAGAGTTGGAGGAAAATTCTGGTTAGAAGATACAAAGTTATAGTTAGACAGGAGAAATACATTCAAAAGATGGAGTGTATGTTCATGATTATAGTTGAAGATGATGTATTCCATTGTTGAGAAACACCAGGAGAGTGACTATTAAGTGTTCTTACTACAACAATGATAACTCTGTGAGGTGACTCATGTTCATTAGCTAGATTGAACCTTTGTACAATATATATATGCTTCAAGGCATTAGGTTGTAGGTCAATACACTCTCTCTTATTGTGTCTTCCACTTCTAAAAATTTAATTGTGATATACCAGAAAATCCTCAAATGTATTAATAGCATACATCCAGGCCTTTCCTCCTTTTCTATAAAAGCTATTAGTATGCATAATTGCCTGACTGAGGTCACCTCTTGGAAGTCTCATTGGCATTGCAAATCCAACATGCTGACATCCTAATGTGTAATCTGCTCATTTCTTCACCTCGAAATTCTTTTTTACTTCGATCTGTAAATTAGTGCCACTGAATGTCTAATTGCACAAACCTAAAATTCATAAATCATATGTAATAACTATATCTTCTTATAACTTAATACTGCCCAAATCATGCAAAATTCTACCAATTGTACCTTTAAAATACCTTCTAATTCCATCTATTTTTCTCTGTTTCTACCACCATAGCCTAAGAAATTCCTATCATCACTCTCACACATGAATGAAATGGAACAGAATAGTAGAAAATGATCTTTACTTCTGTGGATTCTTCTCTACTTTTCCTCCATGATGTAGCCTGAGCAGCCTTTATAAAATATAAATCTGCCAATGTCATAGACTAAAAGAACTTTGATGATTTATCATTTTTCTCATGATAAAGAACTACATTTTAATTTGGCTTTCAGGAAACTTCTTGATTTGTCAACTAACAAATCCTTCCACCTCATTCACATTATTTTTTCCTTACTCTCTGTACTCATCTTCTCTGAATATCAGTTTCTCAAATTTTCTATGTTCTTTCCTTCCTCACTACCTGAGCACATATTACTTAGTTGTGTAAATAACATGCTATAACATATAGAACTACCTACATATTACCATAATTTTTCTAGCATTTGTAAAAAGTTACACACATTCCTCTAAGCATTTCAGCTTTAGCTTCAAACTTATTACTGTCTTCCAAAATGATACATTTAATAATTATTAATTTAAGAGAAACATAAGGCTTTTATTTTTTTTAATTTTTTGTTTGTTTGTTTTTTAAGAGAGCTTTATTTCTCATGAAGGGGTCCCAATCTGCAATGATGATACTACCAGGCAGGGAAATACTACTCTGGGCCACAAGAATTTGTGCTTCAAGGGAGTGAGAAAAGGGAACAGGATTTTATACTCAGTGGGATGTCTAAAAATACATATCTAACAAGTTATAGGAGAATTCATGAATATTTATGAAGAGAAAAATGCGTGTGTAACTGGCAGGGAACTCAGTTTTAAGAATTTTTTTATGGAGTCTTCATAGCCAAGAGGGTTCTGTCCCATTATCAAGGGCATCATGATTTTATTTTTAGTTGAAACAATGAAATATTAATTTTCACATATATTAATTACTCTACTCTTGTATAGGAGATGGTATAGAAAAATGAAGGAAATCATAGAAAAAGCTTTCCTTTTAAGTAGGAAGTCTTTCTCCTTGAAATATTCTCTCTCCCTCCATTTATTTACTTGACTTCCAATCACTCTTTAGCCGTCATCTCAATTGTCATTGCAGCATCGGTGAATCAATGTTTTGGACTGTGCATAGTAACAACTAAATTAATAGTGCCTTGTGAGAAATAGAGCCACTCAAAAGTACCTCAAAAGAAGTCTAGACTAGGCAATGTGGGACTAATGTAGGAAGTGAACAATGTACTAAAGTCCAGGTTTTTTGTTTTTGCTTTTGTTTTTTTTGTAAACTGCCATAACCAGCCTTCCTAATTTTATGTGTGGGGTGTGTGTGTGTGTGCGCGTGGACACGTGCTTGTGTGTTTGTGTGTATTTGACTCATGAGGACAAAAACATAGCTGTTGCAGTTGTTAGCTAAGTGGTAATTTCTTATATCACTATTTTTTATGAAAACTATTTTACATCTCTTACCATGTCATACTCCTATGATATGTTGTAATAATCCCAGGTCACTATCCTTGTTAGCATGTAATACACACGAACATTGTTAGTTGTTAGCTGTACATTTAATCTTATTTGGATGCTGCTTTATTGAGATCTATCTCTCTCATTAACTATAATCACCAAAAAGGACAGGAATATGTTTTTTTTCTCTTATTGTGTTGATCTTTGCTTCTCATATAAATTAATAGCATATTTATTTTGTTAATTATGTGCTTAAAAGAACTTACTAAAGAGATAGTTTAATTAATTTCTACTTAACCTTTTCTTTGTATTTTAAAATTTTTACAATTTTGATCAAACAATGTATTCTGTTTTGAATTGTTCGTTTGTTTTGCCACCTAGCTTAGTCCTGTAAATTTGATACACTGAAATGAATATATTCACTATTTGAGACACTTAAAGGTTAATATATTTCTGATATCTCCTCGGCTTTTCATAGCACATCCTATCATGCTTAGAGTATGTATGTACAATATGTACGAAAAATTAACATTTCATTTTAAGACAACATTTTTATAATATTTACAATTCAAAATGCTTAGAGTAATGAGGAAAAAACTATTTTAAACACTACAAAAGTTATGTCCGGTGCACCTCACCTAGCATGTGTCTGGTTCTCCCTGCTATAACATGATGTTTGAATTATAACATTTGTGTTACATGGAACTTTTGATAAATGATCATCTAATTCTCTCAAACAGGAAAGTAAACAGTGATGGAATATATAAATCACTCATGAGATTGTTTCCAAGTATCAACAGAAATTGATTAAATATAGATTTTTAGTTTTAGACTAGAAGTAATAGAGGAGAATCGAACTGAAGTAATCATCTACCACATTTGATGTTACAGAAAAGTGATAAAACACTGTCTGCCCTCTAACCTAAGTGGGAACCCTCCACATGTGTGTTTGGTCCAGTCCAGAGCATATAATAAAAGAACAAATTGGTCAAGGATCTGGCCAGATCTAGGCCATCTGTACTGACATCAAAGCAAGTGGAATAGGGAGGGCCGGTAAGAGGAGAAACTTAATTGTTTATTTCTTCGGTCATTAATGTCTATTGACTACCTGCTGATATTTGGCCTTACCCATACAAAGGAAATTAGAATATTTTCCATCCTAGGTAGCATAATGCTCACCTTTTAGAATGACAGATTTAATAATCTTCTCCAAGCAGTCAGCATTTATTTGTAGGTAAAATATATTGTTACAAACACTATTTCTTTCCACTCCTTCCACCTCCTCTTCCTTCTGTTAGTTGTAGTTTTTGTTGTTCCTTTTAGTCATGGTTTGGTAAAGACTAAAGTAGCCCAGATGTCTTGGGTGTGGTATTAGTTCAATTGAGGTTTATATTTTATTATATGTATAATATCATGTGTATATGACATTTATAGCATTTATAATTTCTTCATTTATGTGTTATTTAAATTTACAATATACTAATTTGCAATGTATGGTTTTCCATCACTCCAACTCATAATAAACATCCCTGACTTATAATGATTCAGCTTACAATTTTCTGATTTTACAATCTATGAAAGGGTCATAGTCAGTAGAAAATGTATGGAAGTCTCATGTAGCCGTAATTTTACATTTATGTCCAGTATTGAACCAATTAAATGAACTCTTCAACACTTCATTGTAAAATAGACCTGGTGTAGATGAATTTGCCCAATTGTAGGCTAATGTAAATGTCTGAGCATGTTTAAGGTAGATTAGACTAAGCAATGATGTTCTTGCAGGTTAGACGTATTAAATACATTTTCACCTTTCAATATTCTCAACTCACAAAGTGTTTATTAGGACATAACCCCATCAAACATCCAGAAGGATCTGTATGAATGATTCTAAGACCAGGAGGCTATTTTCAATTCTTCATAAAATAATTCTCTCCAAAATATATGTCAATAATTTTCTAGCAATTTGACTACACATATGTAGGTAGTCCTCTGAAAGAACTTAACTAATTTTAAATGATCTGTATTTCTCAGAACTTTTCATGAGAAAGTGAAAAATATTTCTCATATGTAATCACAACATTTTTTTTCCTTGAAATTCAAGAGAAATATTTTAGTGATGGTACTGTTACTTATTTATTAAAAGATGCGTCATTTGTAAACATCAATACTTCAGTATTAGTAACACAATTCTCATGATGCATTATAAATGATCTTAAAATATGAAATGAAGGCTTTGTGAGCGGAGTAGGTGAGTATAATTTTCTTTCTTCTACATGTGCGTAAAGCTCAGAAGCCTGAATTTCATAATAGCTTTCCTTAAGAAATAAAGTATTATCTTCTTATTCTAAGCACCAGAGCATTGATGGTACTGATACCTAATTAACAAGACTCTTTTGGGTGAGAAGAGCTTCTATTGAATAAGGTGAATGTGCGATATGTGAAATTGAACTTGTGGGAACAAAAGTCGCTTTTGAAACCCAAGTGTTTAGCAAAGGTCATTTAGATACATTGCCTATTAACCATTTTTTAAACTCTTTTTTATAAAAGCATACATTTCTATTTTTAGATAATTCAAAATAATAAATAACCAGAAATCCTCTGTTGCCTAAAGTCCTTGCAGGTCTGTGTCCAAAGTCATCTCTGTCTTCTGGGGGCTCAGTTTCTTTTGACATGATCATCATCCTTCTTGGGCAGGGGAAGATGGTGAGAAGTGATCCCTGTCCAGCAGACAGTGCACCCATAACCATCACGGCTTCTCATTGTCCATGTTCTGTTCAGTCCTCAGCTAATATCACTGTGCCGGATAGATTCACCAGTGTACAGTTACAACTTAGATGATCCCTTAAAACTATGTATTGTAGTGCGATTGAATGGCAACCTCATTTGAGTATTTAAAAAACCAAAAGAAAATAATAATAAACAACATTTATTTATAACTAAGGACAGTTCAGGCCGAATGTTAAATGAATGATATGACCCTGTGCATGAATGATCTGTTTTAATCCTAATAACTACTTTATGAGCTGACTATATTAATAATTAAAATCCACATTTGGAAATTTCAGAAATGGAAGCATATAGAGGCATGATCACTGGTAAAATCATAAAGATGGCTAATGGAGACTCAGCTGAAACCAAACCTCTCTGATGATGAGCCTGGGCTCTTCCCCCATTCTCTTAGGATACATTGCTTTGAATTAAAGTACGTTCTTGCTAGAACTAGAACCTAAGCCACCAAATGACTTTTACTGTATTGTTTTCATGGAGTTCTCAGGTCCTTGTCAATGTTCACGACGGCTAAATCACTTCTACATTTTCTTAGGACCTCCAACTAGCAAAGGCATTCTGGGATGCTGGCATTTTCTGGGATTACTTAAAATAGACAAGATATTGATGTTAATGATAATATGGTGATAACAAAGTTAACATTTACTAAGCATTTAATGGATAATAAACCCTGTTGTAAATAGGTCCCAATACACCTCAGAGCAAGATACAAAATATAAAAGCAGTGTTATAAATGGTCATCTAGAAATTAGAAAGCTTTAGCTTTCCTAACTGGAAAACATTCCATTGTTTTACCCATGTAATTCCAGCGGTCTTTATGCTTGATTTAGAAATCATCCCTCCAAGGAATCGCGTATCACCTGTGTCAGTGCTTGCCTGCCTGTGTTCCTGTTATTCCCTATATGGCCCTGAGCATGACATTTATCCCACCGGGATTTAATTGCCTTCATTCATCTCCATTGTGTCCATCGCATTTCAAGCTTCAAGAAAGTAGCAGTTTTCCCATCTTATGTTATTTCCAAACAGCAATATCTGACAGATAAGTAGTTGATGAATACAGGTTAAATAAATAAGCAAATAAGTTGGGCTATATTTCTATTGCTTTCCAATCTTTTGGCATTCAAGATACACACAATTTCTAATTTAGGGAAGCTCAGCATAGCCGAAGTCACATTGTCTCTGTTCCTCTGTTTTTGCAGCTCCAGTTGTGACAGATGCTTCTGAGTCTGTGCCTACCGCGGCCCATTCCATCATGACTCTGCACCTGATGTTCATTTTTCTGCCTCAGGGCCTTTTCTGAAGGAAGCCCTAGAGATGCCCAGCATATGCAAAAGCAAAGGTTATAAATGTGAGACAATTAACCAGTGGCAATTCTCAACTTCCCATCAACCTGATGGATCATATAGGGAGATATTCTGCAAATTATTAGCCCTCCTGGCATAATATATATGGGTTGCCTACCATGGTGTTCTCAGTAATCCATTCTTTCTTTGTTGCTAACTCTCCCAGCCCCTGCCTTATTGCCTTTTTGTATGAAATCACAAATAAGCTAACTGAACTCAAATCTTTGACTCAAGGTGGACTTAAGAGAGAAGTCAAACTAAAACATTCAGGAAATAAAAAAACAAATTCCTTTTTCTTTACAAGTATGTTAAGCTATCTTCCATGATCTGTTTTGCTCATGTCTGTCTTAATCTGACCTCATCTGCTTCCCCCTTTGAAATTGGATTATTGTACCTTGTCAGGTACATGGGAGAGGAGGGAGGGTGACGCTAACGCAGCAAAAATTAAGTATATTTTGGCATATACTGCTAGGCACCCCCTTGATATTTACAGCCACATAGCCATTTCTACTTTTATGGTCACTTTACAACTCTTGCAGACACTGATGTGAAATCCTAGGAAAGAGAAAATAACGAAATTGAAAGCAGTTTTAATTGCAACTGAATCTTAATCCAGACATCGATTATTTTTATTTAAATATGCCTCCTGCTCATTAACATTATGTGGGTGGCCTCTGATTTCTGAGTCAGCTAGAAAAAAATGTAATATATATTAGGGTAATTGTGCAATCCTAATCGGAATTAGTATCATTATCATTAAAAGAAAAATATAGCCTTAAGTGAGTTCAAAGAGACTATAATATGTCCTTTATAAATAAAAGAGTTAAGAAAAAGATTACTTTATTTTCTTTATGAACCACAAAGAAATTCAAGGTGGGCATGGTGGCCCATGCCTATAATCCTTGCATTCTGGGAGGCTGAGGTGGGTGGATGCTTGAGCTTAGGAGTTCAAGACCAGCCTGAGCAGGAGAGAGACCCGGTCTATAGAAAAACTAGGCTAGCATTGTGGTGGGTCCCTGTAGTCAGAAGACTGAGGCAAGTGGATCTCTTGAGTCCAGGAGTTCGGGGTAGCTAGGAGCTAGCCAGAGCATAGAGAGAGACTCTGTCTCAAAAAGAAAAAAAAAAAAAAAAATTAATTTAGGAAAAGTAGGTAATGGCCAAAGGAAGAATGGCTGGAAAACCCATCCAGGAGATAGAGAAAGGCAGCAAGTTAATGAAGAGTCAGCTAAGATGAAAAACATCTAAGCTCTTATGCTTAGGGGCTTACTGCTTTATGCCATGCTGATTCTAGGGCTTCTTACTCCCCAGTTACACTGTCCTGACTCTGCCCCTGGGACATTATCCTGCTTCTGGTTAGGGCAGTGCCACACAGTCCCTTTAGGATCATTCATTTCCACTTGTCACAGTCCCCAGTTTGCTGGATGCCCTCCTCCCCACTATGGGCCTCAGTGGTATCTTCAATGGCTTTATGCTGGGCAAGATTATTTACTGTTACTGTACATCTAGTGAAGTTTGGAAAAAGGAGATATTCCTTCAGACAGAATGGGGGAAATTGTGATCTCTACATTAAAAGTTACATGGACTGAATCTCTGCCAGAAGAAAACCTATCCATTACATACTTTTTCCCAAACTATTTCATTACATCATGAAAACAGCTCTATAAATAAAGCCTTCCAATTTTCTAAACATTTCTTAAATAACTCAACCAAGGTTTTATCACTAGTTTAGGGGAGAGAAAGCTTTAGTAAACACATTAAGAGGTTAAAAAAAAAATGTTTGTGGATCAAAGGACTAAGGTGCCCACCCCATGTACCAGAGGTGGCGGGTCCAAACCCGGCCCCAGCCAAAAAGTGCAAAAAAAATAGTATAGGATGTCTTTGAGGCTTATTTATCAAATGCATATAAGAATAAAATCTTCAAAGAAAAAGTATTTGTAGGCAAAAAAAATGACAGTTTAGCTAGCAGATATTTAATCTCTTCTACGCTTAATTAAAAGCCTCTATTGAATGCCTTTTCATATAACACCTAACACCTTTCCATATATATAAGTTTCTATGTAGACAAATGAAAGAGTAGAAATACCAAATTCTATTACATTTATTCATTAAAAAATGATTTTGGAATTAATCTTAATTACTCAGATTTGAACATAATCCATAATCTCTTATGTTTGAAAGGTTAAATTAAAAAAATATATTTGTAAATCGATGGTTTATTTTTTTATTTTTTTTATTTTTGAGACAGAGTCTGATTCTGTCACCCTGGGTAGAGTGCCGTGGAATCAAAGCAACCTCAAATTCTTAAAGCTTGAGCAATGTTCTTACCTCAGTCTTCCCTGTAGGTGAGACCACAGGTGCCTGCCTGCCACAACAACCGGCTAGGGTTTCTATTTTTCATGGGGACCATATCTCCCTCTTGCTCAGGCAGATCTCGAATTCCTGAGCTCAAGCAATCCACCTGGCTCAGCCTCCCAGAGTGCTGGAATGACAGGCATAAGCCACTGTGCCAGGCCTTGGATTTCTTTTTTTACTGGTTCATAAAGAAACCCAAAATGACAAGGAAAAGATGTATTTAGAGTAAACTGAACTGTGCCAGTTCTATAAAATTTCAAACAGGTTTGTTATTCTTTTTTGTTTATTACATAGTCACTATTTCTTACTTAGTATGGCATTTTTATTAAAAATAAATCTGCTTTCAAATCTTTTACATAATATCTTTCCAAGTTAATTTTATTTTCCTTCTTTCAAATTATATTTTTCACAAGGAATCATATGGAGTGCATATTTGGTCTTCTGAGTGTTGAGTTCTATAACTTTGCTTTCATTTTTTTCTTTTTCTTTTTCATCTTTTTCATCTCTTTTCTGAGTTTTCACAATTATATTTCCCAATAACGCATGTCTTGTTTACCTCCTTTCTGAGTTATTAATTTTTATTTATATTGTTCCTATGGTTTCTATTGCTCTCATGTTTTGATAAATTATTTCAGCTGGTTTGAAATATGTGTATTAGTTTAAATTATGATCAATTATATGAGCAAGATTTATATGACTTTATTTTAAGAAGGATTTCTATATTCATTATTGTCTTTTTTCTCATAAGAGTTCCATATTTTTGTTAAATTTAACAATGCAGATATTAAAAATATAGGCCTAACCACCAACCTTATGAAGATTTAGTAGAAGCATATTAACAAGTTCTGTGATTTTTAGCACTTAATGGTTCATTCAAAATGACGAGTTTTTGTTCTTGTCTCTCTCTTTTTAAAACTACTTAAGATTCAGCAATCATGTTCCTATCCCTGCCTTTTCAATGTTAGATAGTCTTGCTTCAGCTAACCAGTAACTCCTTCTCTTTTTTCTTGTATTCTATAGCAAATTAAACCATAAACTAACTCTTCACACTCCAATCTGAAGGCAGTTCATCCGCATCATCTGGCCACAATCTGTCATCCCAATAAAAGGTAAGTGGCCTACTTTTTTGAGGATCTCTATAAATTCTCTTTATCTTTTTAAAAAGATATAATTTCCCACTTAGCAGTAAAAAATTAAATAGAAGATAAGCCTTTGAAAAAACAGATTTTAGAAGGTATTAATTTGTCCTTCAGTAAACATAGAAAGCATATCAGGTAATCATAATTGTTGTGGAAATAGTCGTAAAGGTAATTTTTGTTTTTATTTTTACTGCAGCTCATAAAAGCTGAGTTCATCATGGTCTATGATTGTATGGATGCATGCCAGACTCTGATGTTCGGTAACTGAGTTCTGTGAAGAGCTGAAAATGTTCCGTCTGAGTGAGGCAATTTCTGACATGAACTTGTTGGTTTCATAAATAATTAATGAATTAGGAAGGAGAAATTTTGTATGCTAACTACAGGTTTATGGAGGGTCAACATTATACAGAAAACGTATAAATTTTAGGTAGAAAGAGAAGGACCTGGGCTCTCCTGGGGACACACACAAAATGTATCAGAAAGCAGGTTATTTTCTTTGCCCTGGGATTTTATGTATGTGTTTGTGTGTGCCTATTTCCCACTAAATAGCCTATGGCATTTATAACATCAATATATTTTTTATAAGTGTGATACAGGAATGCAGTGCTTTTAGCCATATATCACTTTAAATCATTTTGTAGTGAAAAAATTAAACATGAAAAATTGAGCATAATTTTTACTTAACCAACAAATAAACTTGGACATATTGGTCTTGCTCAAGGTCACAGCCCATATTTTGGAACAGTGCCAAAAATATGATGTCTCACAAGGTAAATTTTGAGGACAAAATAGTATAAAGTACTATTTTTGTCAATGGAAAGGCATTATATAAATATATTATGTACATATACATATATAAATATCTGATATATATCTTTATATATATATTTTTTAATCCTGCTTATGTTTATAAGTTTTCTTCAAATTTAATTTATATGTGGGTCATTTTAACAAAATATAATCACATTGTATCCTGAAAAGTGACTTTAACTACATTTATATTAATGTTAAGGTCATACATATAAATTTTAATTCCTTTGCATAGTGTTTATCCAGCTTTAAAACCAAAATAAATTTATAATCTAAATACAAAAAAAACTACTAAATCACATTAAATTTTATTTGTTATTATTTTAGCATGTTGGTTAATTAATTAGTGGTAAAATACTGATTTTGAACATTCATTTAAAAATGTTTCTTCACCTGTAACTGTTTATTCTTTTTCTTTCTCTTTTTTGACCTCAGTAATGTACTTCTTTATCATTTTTACATTTCTAGGCCATGCAACATAGGGTATTACAATAAGATTTTGGTTTCCACATAAAAATAAAAGTCTTCAAACTTCAAAATAAGTTTGAAGACTTATTTATTTAAGACTTCAAACTTAATCCTAATACTAAGTCAATGCTCCTTTTAAGGATGTGCTATTTAATAACACTGAAGCTGTATTTTTCCACTTAATACACCATTAAAACTTTAGTATTAATGACATGTATATTATGCTCATTTAAAATTTGTCTCAGGAACAAAAGATATACTGCATATGTTATAATAACACTTTATAGAAAATATAGCAAATTGATGCATCTAAATGGATAAAGAACTATACTTAACTCAAAATGTAAATGTGTTCTGTTATTTTAAAAATAAGCTTTATTTAAAGTTTGATGTGGCACATTTTATGAAAATACAGTTCACTAACTTGAAGTACACATTTCAGTGTGTTTTAATAATTTTTATAGTTATTTAACTATACAAACAATTATAAGATAGTTCATTTATCATGAAAATATTACTCTGGGCAGTTCTGTAGTCTATCCTACATTTTACTCCTACATCCTAGGAATCGCTGATCTGCTTTCTGTCATTATAGTTCACTCTTCCTAGAATTTAACATAGATTAAATCACAATGTATGTAGTAGTTTGTCTACGGTTTCTTTCATGTGGCTTAGGAGTTTTAAGATTCACCCATATTGTTGCAAGTTTCAGTGTTTTGTTCCTTTTCTTTCTTTTTGCTGAATAGTTATCTATTGTTTGCCCAATTTGTTTTCCATTTACATGTCGATGGATATTTATATTCTTTTCATTTTAGATAGCAAGAAACAAAGCTGTTATGCGTATATGCATAAACATTTTTTGTGAACATATTTTTATTTGTCTGGGCTTTATGGGACGTTAACTTTACAAACTCCTGTTGCCAAAGTGGTTGTATCAGTATGCACTCCCACCAGCAACATACACGAGTTCTCGCTCTGTAATCTCATAACCTATCAGTGTTTTGAGAATTTTCTATTTTAGACGTTCTAGTGGCTGTCTACAAAAGTCTCCATCTATTTTAATTTTCATTTCTTTAACGAGGAATAATCTGCCTCTTTTCATGTGTTTTCTCGGTATTTGTAAATGTTTTTGGTAATATGAGAACTCAAATACTTACTCATTTTTATTATTGGGTTTGTCTTCTTAATATTAATTTTTAAAAAAATAAATTCTAGAGGGGGTGGCACTTGTGGCGCTAAGGGGTAGGGTGCCAGCCCCATATGCCAGAGGTGGCAGGTTCAAACCCAGCCCCAGCCAAAAACTGCAAATAAATAAACAAACAAATAAATAAATAAATTCTAGAAAATTTTTTTATCTGTTATATTTTTTTGCAATATAATCTGCATTTGTGGCTTACCACTTACTCATAATGCCATAACATTTTTAAAAAATTAAATTTTAACAAAGTACAATGTATGAATTTTTTTGTTAGATTCTTCATTTTGAATTTTTAAAAAACTTTCACTTTTTTAAGTAGAAGTTTTATGCTGATGGCTCATACATTTTTGCTTATGGTCCATTTCTAGTTAGCATTTGTTCAAAGAGTGAGAGAAGGATTCAGTTTTTTCCTGTTGACTTACAACCACTCCTTGACCATTTTTACCTTTTTAAGTAACCTGGGATATTTATGAAAAAACATCAAGAGAAAATATATACCCAGGTCTATGTCTGGGGACGCGCTTCTCTGTTCTGCTGATCTATATATTTAAATGAATGTTAAATCCAAACCGTCTGGGTTATTGTAGATTTTTCCTTTCCTTTCCTTTTTCCCTGCCCTTCCCTTTCCTTCTCCTCCCTCCCCCCTTTCCCTTTCTTTCTTTCTTTTTTCTTTCTTTCTTTTCTTCTTTCTTTCTTTCCTTCTTCTTCTTCTTCTTCTTCTTTTTTTTTTTAACTAAGACTTGAAATTAGATTTGGCAAGACCTGTATTTGCTCCCTTGTCAAAATTGCTTTTCATGTTTAGTTCATTGAAATTCCTACAGATCTTTCAGGTTCACCTTGTAAATTTGTACAATAACAGACTCCTGGGATTTTGAGTGGTATTGCCTTGGATTTACAGATCATTATGATGAACCGACATCTTAACATCATATGAGTCTTCACATCTTCAAAAGCAGTATATCTTTACATATAGATTTTTAGTTTCTCTCAGAAAGGTTTTGTAGGTTTCAGTTTACCATACTTGCATTTATTTTGTTAAATGTATCCTAAATATATATACTGTTTGATATTCTAGAAGGTATTTAAAAATTTTTAATTTCTAATTTCTGTTCCTGACAAGTCAATTTTTATGTATTAATGTTATATCCTGTGACTTTGCTAAACTTATTTGTGTTTGTAGATTTCTCAGGCCTATCTACATGGCCTTACACTTTTATTTTTAAAACAATTTTCTTTTTTCACTTTATTAATTTTTAAAAGAATCTTGCTTGTAGTAAGGACTAGGACCTATGTTGCATTACTGAAAAGAAGTGTTGTCAATGGATATTGTTGCCATGAGTCTGATATTTGAGACAAAAATTCAGTCCTCAAGTTTGTTTATAACAGAAATTATAGTATAAAAATGAGCAATTGTTATTATTTGAAGAAGCTACCTATTGTTACTACTTTGCTGAGAGTTCTTATGATGAATTTGTACTAGTTTTGTCAAAGGTTTTTCCAGCATATAATGATCATATGTATATCTTATTTTGAGTTGTAGTAAGTACTATAAAGTACATTGATTGATTTGCAATGTTAAACCAATTTTGCATTCCTAGAATGGACACCATTCTATAACCATGCATTATCCTATTTATTTATTTATTTTAATTGATTGGCAATCAAAGTACATTGATTGATTTGCAATGTTAAACCAATTTTGCATTCCTAGAATGGACACCATTCTATAACCATGCATTATCCTATTTATTTATTTATTTTAATTATTGGCATATTTTTTGAAAAATCTAGGCTTGTGGTATTAGTTTGTTGTTTTCTTTTAATGGCTTTGCCTAGTATTAGTGTCAGACTAAGGTATATTTCATAAAATGATTTGGAAAATATTACCTCCTAGTCAATTTTTTAGAAAAGGTTATATAAAATTTATGAAAACTTTGAGTATTTACTAGATAGTATTCATTTTTTAAATATTTACTAGAAGTAGCCTATAAAGCTACCTGGGCCTAGGATTTTCTTTGTGAGAAAATTTTGAACAATAAACACATTTCTTTGTAGATACAAGGAGGTTGGGACCGTTTTTGAATGAACTTTGATAATACATGCCTTACAAATAAGTAGCTCATTTCATCTAAGTTATTAAATTTAATGTCTTACTATTGTTTAAAATATTTCTTTATTGTATTTTTAATTACTTTCAGATCTGTAACCACGTCCCTCTTTGATTCCTGATATTGGTAATTTTGTTTTCCACTTTTGTCTTTATGATTTATATTATGTGCTCATAAATTTTATAGACCTTTTCAAAGAACAAGCATTTGATTTCATTGATTTTTATGTATTTTTTTGGTTTTCTATATTATTGTTTTATTAATATATTTTTATTATTTTCTTTCTTCTACTCATTTTGAATTTAATCACTCATGCTTTTTGATTTTTTAAGAGTAAGGTGAGATTATTGACTTTTATTTATTTTTTAACATAAGCAACCCAAGAATGGTGGGGTCTGTCTTTCCTCAGGGTCACTTTGTTTTCTTCCTTTCTTTATATTTTCTTCCGGGAATTATGTTCCTGTGCCACCTATTTTCTAATGTGTGGAAATCATTCATTTCAACTTGTTGGCTGTCTACTTATTAAAGTTAGGAAGTTAAGGGTGGTCCCTTTTACTTTATCATGTTCTATTATTTTGAATTGGCTGCTTACATTTTTATGTTTCCTATTTGAACTATTGAATGACTTTATTTGCACAGTGTACAATCATCTCTGGGCTTTAATGGTATGATTCTGTAATTTAAGAGTTCATATTATGCAGAGTGTTTATTTGTGAATATACTATCTTTTAAAACTGGAAAACTTTGTGGATAATCTCTGAGGAATGAATATTGGGAGAGGAAGTGGAAGGAGAGAAAGTGACCCTTTCATTAAGTAAATATAGGCACTACAGTTTGAACACCTTTCAAAATTATACTGAATTGCAATGGAAGACATTATTGCTTGTATACCTAATAATATGAAATAACGAAAATATAGTTCCCCCTACATTATTATCATAATTCTGATATAGACTTTATTTAATTTCAGGATAGACATGAAATCACGGAAAGTTATATTCTCAGAAAAATGAATGTTTCTTGTTTTTCAAAGATCTGTATTCTTTACTTGAATTATTTCTTTCTTTTAATAATTAATGAGAGCATATACCTTCTCCAAGAATTATTTTGGTAAAATAGAAAAAAGTATTTTGGTCTCAGCAGAAGGCAACAAAAAAGTCATAAAACAGCTTCTTAGTCAATGATTAAAATACGGTAGTTTTTCCTCTTTTTCCTAAGGTAAGTTTTTATAAGATTATTTAAGATGGGACCTGGTCCTTTGGAAAAAGTTGTATACCAATAGTGCAAATAAATTACATAATATGGAAAAGTTATTGTGCACGTAATGTAAGTCAATTAAATGCATTTTTCCAAGAATAGTTTTCCTTCATAGGGTTTGCATTTTCAAACTTAAGAGAAAAGACGTGTGATATTTTTAGGTATAATATAGAAGTGCAGTCTGTTAACAAAAATGGATCATTTATACAGCATAAAAAATTACTTCAATTAAAGAATAAGCAAATTAAGCTAAATCATCAAGAAATAAGCAAGTTGTGATTCAAAATCAAATATACCATGGAGTCTAAAATTGTTATACAGTTTGAGTACAGTTATTTATAGAATAAAATTTATATTAAAATTTCTTTCTAATTTGACAACATAAACAATGCTTGCTTCCCTATGAAAATGATCACAACTGCTCTTGGAAAATCCACAAGGCAAATTCCATTATTATGTTCAGCTTGACATAAAGAATTTTGCTTATCATGAAGACAAGGATGCAGAAACTCCTCTCTGTGTCCACGACCCTGAGCATCAGCTGGTGACTTTGCAATGAGAGACAGTACTAATAAATAAATAAAGTGACTTCTCCACTCTGAAGTGCTCTTTTGATATGTGACACTTCACAGTATATTATTAAAGAATCATTGTACCAGTGATGTATTGAAATAGAACATCACCAGAGAGTCATTTCCCAGGTGATGTATTGTACCTTCTCAGGGTCTTGGTAATATAATGCATTTCAAAAGTCAGGCCATGAGCTTATCTAAAGAACAAAATCAATTTTTCCTTAATAATTTTCAGATCCCAATGAGTATCTCTGATAGTTATAATCTCAGGCAATCCAGACTCATAAATAATGCATTTTGCTTGAGATATATGTGTATTATATATGTATATATAGTGTTATATACATATATATGAAAATTTAGTAACTTTTGGAGGAAAGAAGTTTGAAGTAAAGGGCAGACACACTGAACAAGATGGAGTATGATTGTGGCCTAGGAGATTTATGTTAGCAGTGGATATGAGCACTGGAAAACCGGTCTTTGTAAGAGATCAGAACTAGCATGCAGGAGAAATGATATAGAGAAGGTGTTTTTTAACTTTAAAATATATTCTGAAACTGCCCTTCCTAAGTTTTTGAGGTTGTGGATTCAACATTATATATTCATTTGGAGATTAAGACTAAGAACAGCACAGAAAATAAGGGCAGTATGAGTAATTTTGTGCACTTAGCAAAATATGGGATATATACAGGCTGTGAATTATGCTCTGACTTCACACAGCTACTCATTGTAACATTTTTGTATAGGTTGGATTGTTCTGTGCCAAGGAACCAACTAATGTGAACAACTCAGCCAAACATTGATTCCCCTAGCAGTGTCTTTTTTTTAAAAAAGTATTTTATCTGCCTGTGGAGAACCTGAAGTTCATGAAGAAGGCAAAAAATGTAAGGGTTATTTGCATTCTGTTGCTAAAAAGCATGCTCTAGATCTCTACAAATTTAATATATCTGAGATCTGGTGGTTTAGCCTTTTTTTTTAATTTTCTTTTCTTTAGATATCACATTATTCAGAAATTCACAGAAGTCCAAAAGCATTTTTTGGTCCCAGGTCATCACCTCAAAAGTTGTCTACCTCTTCCCACAACTGTGTTACTCTGCTTCTCATCTGACTTTCCTCCAGTCTACATAGTCACTGAATTTCTGGTTGCTATCTACATTGGTGCCTTTTTTTTTTTGTATTCAACTTTGCTAAATACGTGGCCTGTGGTTATCAACCTGGGTGCCTGGATAAGGCCCTTAACTGACAGTCACATTTAAAACCACCCATCATTGCTTCTTGCCTTGGTAGAATCTGTGATCATGTTCAAAACATTTAAAATTGTGATATGTGACATGATATGTCAAAATGGTGCAGAACTTAGTGCTAGAGTTGGGGTCTCTCTAGAGCCTACCTTTTTATTTTTTTCTTTCTTTGCTTTGCTTTTTTTTTTTTTTTTTTTTTTTTTTTGCAGTAAATCCCACCTTTTTAATAATAGAACTGGTAAATAACTATATAGGTTTTTAGGTGGTGGTTGG